>APFE030392238.1:0-21768 GCA_000404065.3 Pinus taeda | reverse complement strand
ATTAACACTTTCATGAGATACAATATGACCCAGATATTCCACCTCTTGTACTCCAAAGAAACATTTGGAGGTTTTTTCATATAATTGTTGCTCCTCCAATAGTTTGAGCATCCTGTCAACATGTTGAGCATGATCCTTCCAAGACTTGCTGTAGATTAGTATATCCTCAAAAAATACTAACACAAATTTTCCAAGGAAGGGTTTGAAAATGGAATTCATCAAACCTTGAAATGTAGAAGGTGCATTGGTAAGGCCAAAAGGCATGACCAAGAATTCATAATGACCCTCATGAGTTCTAAATGTTGTTTTTAAAATGTCTTTAGTCTTAATTCTGATTTGACGATATTCTGAACGAAGATCCAACTTGGTGAAGTAAATTGCTTTATGTAATTCATCCAATAATTCATCAATAATTGGAATGAGAGATTTATCTTTAATAGTGAGCTTGTTGAACTCCCTATAATTTGGACACATGCGCCATGATCTATCCTTCTTATGCACCAATACTACTGGAGCAGAGAAAGAACTTTGACTAGGTTGAATTATACCAGTCTCTAGCATTTTTGCAACCATACGTTCAATTTCGCTCGTTTGGGCATAATAGAGATATCTGTAAGGTATGATGTTTTGAGGAACACTTCCTGGAATGAAATGAATAGCATGGCCATAATCACGAATAGGTGGGAGGCCTTTGGGAGTCTCAAATACCTTCGAATGATTGTTGAAGGCTTTTTGGAAATCTAGAGAAATAGATGATTTCGATGTGGGAAACTCTAGTGAACATAATTGTGCAATTATGCCCCGTTGTTCTTTCTTTAGAAGCTTTGTCATGCCGTTAGAGCTGATTATCTTTTCTGGTTTCCCTGCGATACCCGTTAATTGAACTTCCTTTCCTTCCCAAAAAAATTTCAAGAAAAGTTCTTCAAAATTAAAAGCTATTGTAGCCAAAGCTTATAGCCATTGGACTCCTAGTACAACATCAACACCATCAGTTGGAATGGAAAGCATTGGACTATTCAATACATATTCTCCCAAGGATAACTTTATATTATGGCATTTTCCAAAGTAATTTATGGTTCCTCCACTTGCAACCACCACTTGACACTCTGGTGCTGGATATAGGAAGCAATTCAATTCCTTGGCTATCTTACAATGAATAAAATTATGGGTACTACCTTGTTCTTGATATGTCCTATCTTGAGAGTTTGATGGGTGGTAATTCCTGTCAATGCATTACAAGATATGGTCGGGTTCATTTATTCTTTCTTTAGGGTTGGTTCCTGGTGTATATCCTCTTGTTTTGACGTTTCTTGTTCTTTTTCTTCCTTCTCTTCACGATCTATGTAAAATAATTTCTTCTTAGCACACTTATGACCTTTAGTGTATTTGCTATTAGAACTATAACAAAGCCCTTTTGCTCTTTTTTCTGCCAATTATTGTGGTGTCAACCTTGTAGGTTGTGGAAGGCTAGGGGCAACAACACTTCCATCTTTATAGTTGTGAGTGGTTATAATGTTCCTAGACATAAATGTAAGTGATATACAAAGCATGCAAACAATCCAACAATCAGAAAAACGAAATATACATTAAGCACCCATGGAAACACTGGAAATAGAGAATTGCTGAGCCATTTTATTACTTCTTCAGGAGAAAATACAATAGTAAAATAGAATGGTGCACTTGGGCTTGTCTCAATGGACAAGCATGACAAAACCCCAGTGAGAAAATGCTGAACTAAAAACTGCTACAACTGCTGCACCAAATTGAACTGTGCTGCCCCAGAAAACTACTATGTCTGCTAACTTTGAGGGGCTGGAATCACTGCTTCCCGTGCTCAGAAAATTATGAGATTTCAGCTCCTTGCTCCTTGGCCTAAACTCAGAAAAACCCACAAAGGAATTGGTCAAATGTTTGTTGATTTGGGGTAGCATCGGATGTGCGCTAGCCATGAAAATTGGTCAAGAGGCTAAAGCACATGAGATCTCCAATACCCAGAAATGGTTTGGGCAGAATCTAACTAGTTTGGGAGATATTAAAATAATTAATATTTTTAATGAAGTCCCTAAATCTAAACTTGGGGAAAATAAAATATTAATGTGAATTAATATAAAACTGAGTTAGAATGGTCCAAAAGTCATGGATCAATTCAGATCTAATCTTAGCCGTTGATTAGGGACTTAATCTTGGCCGTTGAATTGTCAATGAGAAAAGTATAAAAGGAGGCTTGAGGGTCACTTGAAGAACACACCAAGTTGAGCAAGAATTCGATTTTCTAGGGTAGGGCTTGCTGAGGAAATCAAAGGAGTGATCTGAGTTGCAGCTGGGGGGCAGTGAATACAGAAGCAGAGAGGCGAGGAGGGCACCGGGAGCATCAACGCAAAATCTGAGAGAGGGTTGACGCAGAGCCAGCTAGAGGCCACGTAGAAGAAGCCAAAGGTCACACAGAGGCATCCAGGAGTTGCGCAAAGCTCGAGGATGGCCACCATGGGAGACACAGAGGCTCTAGAGGCTAACGTAGAGCCTCGAGAGGCTGGCGCTGGGCTAGAGAGGCTGAAGCAGATGCCAGAGGCTGATGCTGGGAGATGTCGTGGGGCAGATTGGGGTTGATATCTGTCTCCGACTGAGAGGTACTACTATCAAGGGCATTCTCTGTTGGGTGAGCCATTTATGGCACCTAGATTGTATTTTGAAACTACTTAATAATAAAACCCTAAGATAGCTGCACCAGTTTTCCTGCATTGGGTTTTTCTGGGGACATTAGTCCAAAAGTAATGTTGTCACTTGTGTGCTTGTTTTTCTTTAGTTGATGATCTGCATGTGTTGAGACCGTACTTGTATTTATTTCCAGTATTTACATGGTAAATAACTTGTTAATTAACAAAACAAGTAGGAAGAAATAAATCAGAAAGTACTGGAAAGATTTCTAACTGTTAGACTTAGAAATTCCAACAATGTTGACCTCGGAATTTTTGCCCAAATTACCCTTAGCTCCTCTAGCTGCTGGCTGAGTTGGGACCCCTGCTTGACCCCTTAGATCTACCCAGAAAATTCTATAAATTTAGGAGTGTGATCTTTGCCCAAAATCTAGAAAAACCTAGAAAGGGTTTCCCTTGTTTCCAACCTTCAAAAATTGACCCTTCATAGCTTGGCCCTCCTCCAATTTCGAATTCTATTGCTGTGATTGATCTTGTCAATCTATGCTCTCCCAACTCCAACAATCCTCCTCAAATGGCCCTCCAAGTGATCTGCTACTTCTCCTGGCTAGCTTTAGCTCTATAATTCTTTCCTCCAACTCCCATGTGAGCCTAGTGATGGTTATCTATGCAAGCCTAGGTAACTGTAAATCGGACTGCTGGGATGCTTGCTTTGCTGGCTCCAAAATAGCAATAAAGGTTGACCCTTTGGTGCTCTCTCAATCCTCTAACTCTCCCCACAAATGCTTGATCACTGATAGCTCCAAACTCCCCTTGCGTATTCTCCAGCTAGCCAGAAATACGCACTCCCTGTTGTGGCTGAATGATAGTGCTGTAACGCATTCCTGGAACTCCTGAAATACTTATGGAACTGCCTCTCAAGGGCGGACACAGATGATCCCCCAAAGTGGAGGTTGAATCTCCCGCTTGAGAGATTCGTGGCTAAACAACCGGTTAACTCAACTGTAACACACTCCTAGAATTTCTAAAATACTTATGGAACTGACTCTCGAGGGCGGACACGGATGGTCTCCCGAAGTGGAGGTTGAATCTCTTGCTTGAGAGATTCGTGGCTAAATAACCGGTTAATTCAGCTAAACAACAGAGCGAACAATCAAGTAATTTTGATTGCAAGGTTTAAGAATGAATCCAAAATGAGAGTTGCTCCCTCCTTATAACTCCTTGGGCCTCCCTAGCCTCATGTGGGCCCCTCCATCCACCTATTTGACTTTCCCTCCAAGCTATTTGAGTGGGCCAATTTGAACTCCCATGTGGGTGGCCCCCACATTCCACTAGCAACCAAATAAAGTCGAATTGCCTCCTAAGTCCCTAAGTCAAAAATTATGGGTTCTCTTCCTTAGCCAAAATTGTGCAAAATTGTGTAGCAACACCCTGTTACAAATGTGTTTGAGAAGGGACATGATTGTGGTAGGTTTTCTTGTTGCCATAATTTTGCTTTCAATTTTTCTTGCCAACCTGAATGCCTTTTCCAATGAATCAGGTTACCAAAGGCGAACTCATGTTGGATGTTATCCTTTAAAGTCTTTATGAACACATCAATCCTATGCTCCTCTGGAATATCATTTACCCTTATATTCAATTTTTGGAAGTCCTTAATGTGCTCCACCATTGAACCCTTTTTGTTTGAGATTTATCAATTGACTAAAGAAGGTGTTGCTCTTTGTATCCTCATAATGTGCTATCATTTCCTCCATTGCAATGCGTACCTTTTGTGTGTTTTGCACATTATGAGATCGAAATATTGCTCAATCTGTAGTATCCATGTTACGGGATCCTTGCTATCAAACTTCGTCAAATCGATCTTTGGAACATAGTGGGTCTTCGATCCAATGTTAGATTCTATGAAATCATGATTAACATTTCTTTTGTTCTCATCATGAGTTTCATCTAATACCTTTTCACCATTAGGAAGCATTTCTTGTAGCAACCTTGTCAAACCTTCCTTGAAACCTTCCATGTCTGCTTTTAAACCATTTTTCAAATCTTCCATATTATCTTTCATGTCATCCCTATTAGCTTTCATGCCATTCTTCAATCCTTCCATGTCTAGTTTTAAGCTATTCTTGAAACCATCCACCTTAGCTTCCATTTCATTTTTGGTTACTCTTTGTGACAACGAAAATTGTTGCACTTGGTCTCGTAATTTCGATATATCATGTTGCATTTCTTCTTCTTCTTCATGCGTCAAAGTAGAAATTTTGGGTTCCTTATTAGGTGTTTCCATTTTCTTTGATCATGGCATCAATTAATGATTATTATGCTTCACTATGCCCTTTGAATCACTTCAAATTATTTTTTCAAACAAAACCTATGCAAATTTTATACATATGTTTTTTTTTTCTCTTTATAGGAGCTCGATATTGAATCTGTTGTATCTTTATAATTATGGATCTTCAAGGTCTGAACTTTCATCCTTTGGTAGCACTCTGAGTCCTCTTTCCAACCCCACAAGTCTGATCGAGATTAGATTCTCTAAGAAAGAGTTATGCCCAATCTCCCACAATGATTTGATTATAGACTTGTTCAATAGAGCGAACTTCTACGAAGTGCCACGTGTCACTGTTTCGACCTTCGGTCCTGAAAACAATACCCAACAAATGATAGTTCGTCCTCTTTCTACCACTTTCTACAAAATTCGAATCCGATGCTTAGAGAGAAAGTCATGATGATTTTCCCAAGTTCACTTGTTTGAGATGGAATTCGGGAGCCTGCCAAAACCCTAACTTCCTTGGATCATATCTACGAAAATATAGCGAGACAAGATCTCAAATTCGGACACGACATTCATCAAGATTTCGTCTCAAATTGGTATTTTTTCAGCGTCTGAAGCTTCGCAGAAAAAGGTTATAGCGAAAATTCCACGAGGACCGGTTTGAAGCAGCGAAACCTTAGAATCCAAATCTTTGATACCAAATGTTATGCAACCAACTCACAAAATAGAAGAAAAGTTAGATCAACGACTTCAAAATTAGCCTCTTTGAAGGGGCAACCTCCTTTACATTATATAAATGAACAATTCTTGGATGATTCAAATGAAAAAATCTCCTTTCTATATACAAGAGTCTAAGGGGTCACAATATAATGAGAACCGACATAACAATAATACTGTAAGGGCACAACACTAACAATAGTGGGCTTCTATGGGGCACAATAATAACAATATGGGGACAACATGGGCATAACAATAACAATAAGGGCTACAATGACAATAATAATGGGGGAATACACTAGTATTATAGGGACCTAACATCAAGAGGAAAATCTCTCACAGAGAGTAGGCATTTAGCGTAAATTTAACCAAGATAATTGCATCTAACCTTAGTTAAGTGCATTTCATATTAATTCACTTTACTTTTCAAACTATTTTACTTACAATTTATTTATATGCTTGTCATGATGAAAATGCCTTGAATTGATTATTTTGTAATATCTCATTAAGCAAGTACCATATCTTTCATTTTGCAAGTGAAGTTTTAGCTTGTTTCATTTGCAAGTTATTTTATATTGCTTCTTTACATGCTTTAGAATTGTGAATGGTTATATTTTGAAAACATTATTTTGAGAGAAATTTTAAATCTTGCAAGTGATATCATCTTTTTCTAACATCTATTTGATTGATAGGGTTACTTGTGTTTCACTTTGAAACATTTCATTTCTAGAGCAAACATTATTGATTTTGAAACAATATTGAAGGCACTGGTTTTATATGCTCATCTTTTATTTATGTGTTGATGGTTATTGGAGTATATTTTGTTTCATATTGCTCATCATATTTGTTCATAATCTCAAGTAATCCAAATTAACCTTGACATCTCCTAGAAACCTCACATCATCTTTTAACTTAGTTTTTCATTTAAGGACCACCCCTCTTAACTTGCCTAGGAGAGAGAGCTTAAATGGAGAGAGTTGGGAATAGGTGACAGCCCCATCTTTTGATTTTGTCACCAACCACACCTTGTGGGATTAAGGGCTTTTCTCACTAACTTAGGTGTGTGTGCAAGGCAACAACAACAGGTCTGAACATCGATTTGCTTGCCACCACAGAGGACTGAAACAACAGATTTGACCCTGTTGACTGGCAACAGGTCCAAAGTATGCCATTGCTAAAGAATCATTGCGTCTTTCACAGGTCTCCTAGCTTTGCAGCGATCTCCCTTCATGACAATAAATAAGAGCAATCAGGTCCTTCAGCAACAATCTCATCATGAGGGTATGGCTCGATGTTAGAGGGCAGAACTTCTTCCAGGAACCCCTTATTTTATCAGTGGCACTGACATGTCGCTGCTTGATGGAGGTGACTGGTTTATCCAGACTTCTTGCTTATCTTCATAAGAATTGCCTGGACTTGCACTGCAATCACTGCTTGCACCCCCTGTCATGTGATTGTCCAATCTCTTTCACTAGAGGCTTCTATCTACACAAAAAAAATGGCATCCATAGAAGAGCATGAACCCATCAGTTTACCCCGCAAACTGATGGGTAATAGGTCCAAAACCCTAACACTAATTGAGGGTTGAGGCATGCAAAATCCTTCACCCTAGATGACTATCAAACTTTGTTAAACACCAGGCAATAGGGAAGAGAAGGGTTCCATTCTTTTAGTATTGTACTTGTTCCATAGTTGAGCAAAACATCTAGGAATGGGATATTAAAGCATAACAGAGGAGGTAGAAGATTCTGTAGCAGCCATTCAAGCCAGTCTCAAAGTTAACTCCATAATTAGTGCCCTTTTTTGTTCTTGTATTTCATAGTTGAAAAAAAGAGAACAGCACATAGGCCTCACCTTTTAGCTGGGTTCTCTCTTGTATTGGGTTTCCCAGGATATATGTATTCATTTTTGTGAATGATACATTTATTTGCTTGTTCTTTCATTTTTAGCTTTCAGTTATTTTCATAAATGTGAACATTAAGCTAGTAATAACAAATCTGAGATCTATGGAATAAATTGCCTAAGAAGAGATTTCAGAATATGAAAGATCTGTTGTGACACTGTTCCAGCGGGATATCCACAGCAGTTTACAGATCAATATTATGCATCATGAACAAGTTCTACACTTTCACAGAGACCTTTGACTTTTGGGTTCAGACTTCTCACACTTTTTTTTTGCTTCTGTACTTTCTGCAATAACATGCATTTTGAAGTTCAATTAGGAACATTTCAACTAAAGCTCTAGGCACAAATGTCTCCTTTAATAGGTATTTCTCTGAAATAGTCTGCATTATTTGGATCACGGAAAAATGCATTACTTATACTGCTCTACTGATTTAAATTTGTTTCTAGCATGTAGAAAGCATATTTTGAGTCATGAATGAGTTTTCAGCTCTAATTGAGACCCTCCATAGCTGGGGTTTCCACATTTTATCTGCCATAAATAAAGCACTCACAAGTGTTTTTCTGGATAGCGGGGAACATAGCATATCCAGTAAAGCTCTAGGCACAACTAAACTGCTAGTATTTTCTTATAAAGTTTATTTTAAAATTTTTTTGGTGTGGATATGTGGCAAATGCTTCAAACTAAGTTTTAATGGAATCACAACTAATTCATTGTGTTGTGAATTCTTGTTCAAATAGGGCAGGAAAAAATGTTGAAAGCAGTCTTAGTACATAATTGGGAGGAAGAAGGTAGTAAAACACATCACCAGCCTTTAGCTGACTCTAATGCAGAAAAGACAGAAAAGGAAAACTTCACAAATTCCATGAATGGCAGAGAATCATTAAGACTAATTAACCTTGGCAAGTACAGTTGGAAAGGAGATACATCTTCTCTTGCTGAAGAGGATAAGGGGAAAGACAGAATGGTTTCTTCTGAAGACTACTGCACAAGTTGCGTGAGCTCCATGAACCAGAACCGATCACCGAAAAAGTGTGAATGTTCATTGCAAACAGCAGAAGAACAACACTCAACTGTGGCTGTTTCTTTTGTAGATGATAGAAATATTGATTCTTCTCTTCATCAAGAGATTGGTAGCATTGTTGAAAAGGAACAGAACAGTTCTCTAACGGCTTGTCGGTCAGGGGATCTGAAGCCTTGTATTTCTGATTCAACTTCAAGTAGATGGAATATTTATGGGGTGGATTTCAAAAAAACATTTGTGTTGGAGAAATTAGATGTGTATGAGTCAGATGCTCTTAATGCTCTTATTTCAAGTGTTCATGAAAAGATGGGTGATGCGGTTCAAAGTCAAACTTCACAGTCTGTAAAAGTGGGACATCAATCCCCAGATCAAAGATATAGAGATGGGTCTGACTTGGCAACTTTTCCTATTTCAGAATGCTTGAATTCCTATTCCAAAGAAGATGATATAGTTGCTAAAATACTGGGGCATCTCCGGCCCTTAACACTCCAAAAGCTACTTCTTGTTATGGTGGTAAGTATAGCATTCAATATCAGCTCTTGTGAAGTCAATGTTCGTTGTTTTTTTTTAATTCATTGGCTCACTATATTCGTTGCTTTAAGGAATAGATTGAAGAAATTACTGCAATATAGAATATGGAGAGTGAGAAGTGGGAAGTAACCTAGCTGGAAATCACAAAATCTGCACCAACATCATTTTTGTCTTTTGTCATTATCTTATTCTTGTTGTTTTATGCTTCCTTCTAAATTCCCATACTTGTCAGCAAGTGACACACTTGGCATTTACTTTGCTTTTACTATATTGCATGAAGTATTGGTATGACAACTTTCCGAAAGGGGTATGCATTTCAGAAATGACAAATTTGAAATTTCAGGAAATAGGAACTAGGGGATATCCAGAAAGTTTGTAGATATCTATATATAAGAGAAAATGTACGTAAAAATAAAGGGTAAAACTACCTATGTTTCTAGATACATCCATTTAAGTTCTTGAATAGGTCATATCCTCACATTTCTTGTGCCACAAGGAACAACAATATTCCTACAATTGTTTGAGACCGAGGAACAGGAGTGAGGATAAACTGTAGTTTCCCTTCCATTGTTTACAAACTTCATCATACTGCCAGTTCGTGGGAGAGTACTGGAAGGACAAATCATCTTGTGGTGGCAGAAGGTGTGGGAAGTGAGTTGAGCAAATTTATCAGAACCAGAACAGAGGGTTGGACCAGTAAGGAACTAGAATTGGCCTGTGAACCATTGGAAACCCGTAGCTTTAGTGTATTCTCATGGTCAAAATTGAAGAAGAAATTAATTATATTCTAGCTGTCCAAGTCGGCCTCGTATGGACAAGTTGGCCACACCTCTTGAAGGGGTTTGACCCCAAGGTCAAACCCATCTCCTAGCACACACATATTGGCATTCAATTGGACCTCATTGGGCATCATCACACATCACATTCATTCGGCCAAACACAAGAATATCTGCTCACACGTGTGAGGAGAAAGAAGAAGAATTAATTCTGTGCTGACCAGCTCTCTTGAATTCTGTTGACCAGCATTGACTTGATACATTTCTCTCTTGTTTGACCGACCTGTTGACTGAAGTCTGGAGGTTGAATTCTTCATGGTTTGTTGACTATTTTTTGACTGTTTATTGATCAGAAACCTCTGTTCTGGGCCATTGACCAAGATTTTACCACAGGCCACCTATTGAAGTTTGACTGAGATTTTTTTGAGGAATTGCAGGCAGAATTTTGGCCCTTTGACCAGAAGCTTCAGGCCAAAATTCAGCCCTTTTGTCCAGACTTTGACTGTGAGCAAGCATTGACTGAATTCTCTCTCTTTTGACTGGTTTGATGTGGCATATATTGAGGTCAGGGATTGACATTTTGAGTCGAATATTCTGATGTACATTTCGATGAATTGAACTCTCTCTCATAAGAAAAGATTACTGGGTTTTCCCCCTTTTGGGGTTTTGTTCCAAGAAATTTTGGTGTCTCTTGTTGATTGTCTCTATTGTGATCTCTATTGGTCTACTGAAGTTAATGAGTGAAAAATTTCAACTGTAACTGCTTAGATTGGAATGCTCTAAAAAGTCAAATTATATCAATGGAAGTAGTTATTAGTTTTGAAAAATTGTACTAGTCTTGGTTGCACTAGAAAATCAACATGAACAAGTCTATGCACTAGTTATCAAGACAATATATCTATGTTGCACGGGTACCCGCACCCGGGGGTGGGGTTCTCGAACCTGTCCCAGGTTCCCGTACCCAAGCACTGGATTCGGGTACGGGTTCTTCCCAGACGAACCCAGAAGAACCGGGTTCTTCAAAAAAAAAAATTGGGTTCTTTTCCTTTAATGGGTTCTTGGGTTCTTCGGGTTCTTGGGGTCTTGGGTTCTTTGGGTTGGGTTCTTTGGGTTCTTCATAAAAAAAACTATATTAAAAATTTAATTTTCAAATAATTTTTTTTATTGAAATTTAAAAAATAACTTATAACAAAGGTAAAAAACTTAAAAAACCCTAAATCTTTAAGACTTTAACTCTTTATGAACGCACACAAGCAAATATCTAATACGTGATTACTGATTTCATTTAACTTTTAAGTTTTTTCCATTTGGTTGAGGCTTGAGCCGTCCCCGTTTACCATTTCCGGCGGAAGTGGGCAGCTTCAGCAGCAGTGGGCAGTGGGCAGCTTTAGCAGCAGTGGGAAGTGGGCAGCTTTAGCAGCAGTGGATAGCTTCAGCGGCAGTGGACAGAGCAGCTTCAACGGCAGTGGTATTTACAAGTTTTCGTTTTAAATTTTATTATTCCATGAAAAAGTTTCACAAGAACCGCGTGTGAAAAATATATGTGCATTATATTACACATTTGAACAGTGAACACCCACAAAGGCTCAACTACATTAAGCAGAATTGTAGGAATGAATGTCACAATTTCTTGCTGTTTCGCACTGTCTGCAACATGAGCCACAACTGTTAGTCCACTTTTATACACTCAATTTGCCTCCTACAGCTGCGACATAGTCCCTCCTCCTTGTTGTTGTCAACTGCTGAGCTGTAGGGCTTGATTCATGCCACTGTTTACACAAAAGCGCATTGTTCACTAAGGAACAGACCTTGGCCTCCCTATGCAGAGTCCTGTACCCAACCAAAGCCCTAAACAGAGATGACAATGCCACAAACTTACCTCTACTCAGCCCAGACTTGTTAAATTTTTAATTTTTTATACTATATACTATAATATGAGAAGTATACGTTTCAATTCTTTTAACCTGAAATAGTTGCAATTAGATTAATAAAGCGCAAAAAATCTTCATCATTTTTTGCATTAATGAATGGCATTACATAAATGCATTCATACACTGAATATAGCTCTGTGCTATTCTTTACAATATAAACCGTTCAGTGAGAATGTATTTCAAATTTTCAACTCAATCATCTACACAACATTCAAGCCAGTTCATTATCTACCCTCTAACAATGGTGTTGCTTGCCCTCTAGCTCCTCATTCTGCTGCAGAATGACTTCCCGGACCATCTTGACCTTCTTTCCCAACACTAAAAGGCTAGCACTAAGCTGTCGAATTGGCTGAGAATGGCCATCTTCTGGAAACTCGGTTACGACCTTGGACATCTCATCAATAGGTGCCTCATTGATGGATCTAGCAAAGGGATCTCCATCAAGGGTAACTCTTGTGCCACACCAGACATATCGTTGTACCCCTCAGCATCTTGCGTGTCCTCCTTCTCAACCTCCTCCTCAACCTCAACCTCTTGATATCTAAAGCTAGGTCTCCACCATCAATACCCCCTGGTCTCACCCTCAAATGATCCCTGTCTTGTCTCCTCCTTTGGAGGAGATATGGTGCCTTGATTCTGTTGACTCTTCCCACATGGTGTAGATGGTTGCGACCCCATGACTTGTGTACCTCTAGTGTCTTTCTTGTAAGGATGAGGATGGATTTGGTCTATCACCTTCCTCAATTGGCCCAACCTCTCATCATTCCAATGGATTCCACCCCAAAATTCCTGCATATTGAATCTCCCTTGAGCCATGGTTTGTGTATGGTTTAACCCGTCATTGTGCATACATGCCCAAATCTGCCATGGTCTAGTTGGCTACCCCACAACTGGCCAAGATCGTGGCTCTGATACCACTGTAATGTTCCAAATTGAAATTTATAGCTAATAAAAGACACATGAACTAGGCTATAACAAATAAAATCACAAGTACGCATGCACCATCAAAAACACAAGAAGCTGGTCAAATAAGCTGAGCCATTTTATTAAATTATGAATTGCAAGGAGTACATATAGCAGGGAACAAGTGCACCTGGGCTTGCATAAGCAAGCTGGAGCAAACCCAAGTAGAGGAGATGACCCTAAGAGCTAGGAAACTTCAGCCCAATATCCTTTTGCTCAGACCTAGAAATTGGAAACTGCCGCTGCATTAGAAATGCTGACCCATGGTATCCATGGGGACCCACACGCCTGTCCCTCTTCTACATCACTCACAGGCACAGATGATTTGGATGTTGTCCTTTGACACTCTGGGCACAAGTAACAGGGTACGGGGAGCTCACCCGAGATATTTGGATGACACTCAATGCACCAGGGGAGAGGCTTCTTAGCGACGGCATTGGGTCAATGCACGAGTTGATAGCCATAGGTTGGGAGAGGAGGTGGTCATCTGTAGGGGTGGCATATCGTTCATCACTGAGCTTATGCCTGGGGAGCTGGTCATGAGGGAGACATGTGTCACTCTTTCCACAGGGCATGTCGGGACTCGGGATCATGCATAGCAGAGATACCATGTACGACTGAGGTAGTTTTCTACTTTGTGTCCTGACTCAAAACATTGTATTGGCACATTATTGAGAGGGTGGATGGTGCAGTAAGCGGTGATGGTTGGCAGGAGTAGGATGGATCCACATACACTGAGCCGATTGTGAGTATCGGATACCCATCTATTGGTTGCATTCAGGGGTAGCTATTTAGCACGTGGTTTCCAATGGTCATCAATACTACGCAGCGGCAGGTATAGGGTAGTTTAGCATGCATTAGATTAGTTCATGATATATGGAACCTATATATTGATTGCATGTAAGGACTAGAGACGAGGCATAGATGGATTCCAGTAGTTGCTAGAGCTATGTCACAGCATGTCTGGCTATGGCATCCAGGGATTTAGTTGGTTGATAGATCACTCTGTCTCGTGATGAGTGGAGTCATGGTAGAGAGTGATCTAGTTCACTCTTGGGTTGACACATGGGGGTTCGCGGAGGCCTTCATCGTATGGCGAGGTAGGGTTTCCCTATTACTGCACAGGTTCGGGGTTAGCTTTGGATGGGTAGGCTTTGGCATCATTGAGATGAATGGGAAGGATGTATTTGGCCTTTATTAGTATTTCACCATCAGGTTCCAAGAGAGGAGGATACAATATGTGCATGATGGGCGGTCAATTGTAATTAGAGTGGTGCAACATCGACATGGTTGTATCTTTTTGAGATTAGCATGGGACCCTGGTATCAAAGTATTCATTTATGACAGGATGGTGCACAGATTCAATGTGACTAAGTGGCACATTTGGGACCTCGATATTGTTTGTAGTGACAGTTTGGGTCAATAAAGAGAGGGAGCGCTTGTTCGAGCATTGCTTGAGGACAAGCAATTTTTGGCGGGGAGGACTGTAGTATCCCCACTTTTGTGAGCATGGGAGTCACTAATGAATTTTGCCCAATTTTAGTAATATTAATTAAAAAGGGGCAAATATTATTGGATAAAGGTGGTTAGTATTATTTTATTGGAGAATAGTGGCAAATTATTAATTTATTAAATGGTGGCAAAAGTAACTTAGTGAAAAATGGTACCCACCAATAAAATAATATTAAAAAAAAGAGTCTATAGGCACGAGGAGAAATTATAAAAGGAGGATGGACTCATTTTGTGGATCATCTTTTAACTATTACACTTCACATTACATCTTCTCTTGGAGCTGTTTAGCACAAAAAGAGAAGTTTTGTTTAACACGAGTTCCAAGTGGAATTCCACCCTCATTTCAAAGAACTTCGAGTGTCTCCCTAGCGAGGAAATTTGGGGAGTCCAATTCAGGATTTCCATAGAGCTTTATTGTAGGTGTTCACCCAATTTTGCGCACTTTCTGCGCAGAGGTAGTTTGTGGAGCTCAAATTTCTTTAGCTAGAATGAATCAGGAGATCTAGTGATTTGTAGAGAGATTTCCTACCTTGAGACCAGAATTTTGGTAGTGTTTTGCAAAGCAAAATTCTTGGCCATTTGGTGGATGAATTTCTCCATTCTGGCAGTGTGCAAAGTTCACTAGAGAAGGCTTGCGTAGGGGAGAAGGAAACTAATTTCCGAAGGAGATTGGCTGGAGGAGAAGGTAGATTCTGGAGGGGATTTTGTGTGGAATTTTAGTGGCATTACAACAGAGGATTTGGGTGTTTCTGGAGCGTTATTTCTTAGCAGTGTGTGTAGCCCCAGCCAGAAGGCCACTCACACTATTTGGTGGGCTCTCGTCACTTGAAATCTACCCAAACATTTTCTAGGTTTTTGTGGGTATTTGGAAAGGAGTCTATGGCTACATTTTCAGTGTGATTTAGCAAAATTCAGGCCATAAATCCACTTTCTTTTAGTAGTGCGTTTTACTAGTTAGCGGACAATTTGCACCACTTTGTGGGTTTCTTGGAGGGTCGGTTTGGGGCCAATCCCTTTATGGGTTTTGTTGGCCTTGTTTAGAAAGTGCACCAACTAATTTATCAGAATTTTCTAAGCACTTATGACAACAAATTTTCCATTTCCTATTTGGCAACACCAACAAAAATTTATTGGGTCAACGCAAAAAATGGGGAGGAGCTTTTACAACACTTGGACTTCATTATTATCACTTGAGTTTTGCCTTGCTTGCTTGTAGCAAGCCTAGGTTCTACTATTACCATCTTTTGTACCCATTTTGCTCATACTAATGAAATGGCTCAGAGCTTGGTTCATATTTATGGTGTTTAATTCATGTGCTTGCATGTTTTTGAGATTGCAATTTGTAGTTAGTTCATAGTCTCTGTTATTTCCTGTATTTTCCTATTAGGAATATTACAAATAGTCTAAATTATGCATGGCATATTCAATAGTTTATGTGGAAATAATTTATCATGATACGTAAGAATTTGATGAGGAGGTTATTTGATGTGTGAAATGTGAATGCACATATTTAGTAGATGTTGAAGAGTGGAATTGGGTCCAGGTTGAACATTGTGTGCATCAAATAAAGGAAAATTCCCTAAGGAAATTGTACTTGAACTGTAACTAGATTGTTAAAGGTGTTTTAAAGAAATTAGTGCATCTAATAAACTAGGTATCGATTTACATCTTGGCCTTGATTTCAAGTATAAAGGTAGTTTGGTCTTAGCAAAAGAAAAGGGCACATAACTATGATTGATTGGAAAAGTTGAATATTTGAAACCAAGGATACCTGTGAGTTCCAAGTAACGTACAATAGTGATACAAAAGAATCTTGACTTCATAAGTGGTAGTTGATTACTTGAAGTAGCAAAGACAAGACTGTTGGTGAGACTTGGACAATGGCCCTTGATTTCTTAGCAACACTTATTGAAACAATGACTCTTGTTATTCCTTGACTTGACAAGCATTAATCATTATGAATACATGGCAGTGATTAAGGTAGTTTTGATATTTTGATGACAAATGATTTTTTGTAGGGCTCTTGTGAACTTGTGTGATAGTGATCTTCCATGTGATATGACAACAATTGTTAACTTGTTGATGAGTTAGAGTTTCCACTAACTATATCTCTTAATAACAGTAATGACTTTATCAGTAATGAGACTTGTGTCATTTTGTCTTAGCATAACTAGTTCATGACCTAGGTTTGAATTGTTCCTAATGATTCTTGATAGTGATAATACCTTATTGTACAATAGTGACAAATAGACGTGGCAGAGATTTTGACAAACCTGATATGATCCTTCATATGACAAGTGAACATCAGTAGCAGTGATAAGACATATGCTGGTAGCCCTCCTTGGGCCAAGTTTGAGAGTATTGCAAGTAGGTCATAGGGATGACCTGAGGCATCTAGGTGTGTGCCATCATCATACAATAGTGCCCAGTATTTGTAGCTTGGCATAGTGATGTGGTTGACTTCTTATGAGCTTTTTGATGGTTATTTGTTCATGAGTAGTGCAGTATAGTAACAAAGTATGCAGTGGTTAGTGGTAGTAGTTTGTACGCTTGTTCAGTGGCTTGATTTGTGCAGTGGTCAATGGTCAGTGGTTAGTTTGAGCAGTGATATACAGTGGTTAGTTTGAGAAATTTTGTGCGGTGTATACAGAGCAACATTATCTTCATTACAACTTTCTTATATTGATTCAAAGCACAGGGGGATCTAGTCTGAAAATTGTGAAATGTGGTCCGCCAACTCTTGAGAGTGATTGGAGTCACCTTTAGGTTGTGTCCTGAGAACACTTAAGGGTGGTAAGGTGGTGCTAGGGCAAGTCGTAGCCTGCACAAGGCGTTGGGGCTGATAAATAACAAGGCATTGGAGCATCCTTTCAGTTGGGGTTGATAAATTACAAGGAGACAAAGCATCCTTTTGATAGGAACTGGTAAGCAGAGTGTTGGGGCACTCGTCAAGTTGTGGCCTGACTTAGGGGGTATTGGGGCATCCTTCCTGTTGTAGCAGGTTATCAGGGTGTAGTAGCATCCTACAGGTTGCCTGTAAATCAAGGGGTTGGAGCCTCCTTCAGTTGTAGTTGGAAACTTGATCTAATTATTTTCTTTGAAAAGGGAGAAGACAATTACTAAGAAGCATTCACTGGTTCTTTTTTGTCAAATTTTCTACTTCTAACATGAACTCTTGAAACTTCTCAAATACTTCATACTTAGACTTTAGGTGGCATATCTCAGTGTTCCTGGAGTGATCGTCAATGAATGTTACATAGTATTGATAACCACCAAGTGACTTCTTTGCCATAGGTCCATGAACATCGGAGTGTATGAGGTCCAAAATTTCCTTGGATCTTGTGTCACTGCTAGTAAATGGTTTCTTCACATTCTTACCAAGGGCACATCCCTTATAGACTCCTCCATGCTTTTCATTTAATTCAGGTATACTAGTAACCATTTGATTTAATGATGGCAATATCTTGTAATGTAGATGACCATACCTTTTATGCCACAATTCACAAGGGTTGATATCTAAATGTACTAGAGCTTGAGGAGGAGTTAGAAGTCTATACAACCTCTTCTTTCGAATCCCAATAGTCCTTGCATTTTCAATACTAGATCCTTTTGCCCAAACAATAACTTTTCCATCAACAAATGCCACCCTATCACCTTTATCTTCTAAGTATGAAATAGAAAGCAAGTCGTTTTTCAAACCTGGGACATAGGATATTGTTGAGATGAATATTTCCACTGGATTCCTACTCCAAGGAGGTAGATCTGATCCCTTTAACTAAGTAACTATTCCTGTCTCCAAGTTCCACTGAGTGAGAAGAGTTTCCTTTTGATAGAGTTTTGAGTTGACCACGTTACCTAGTCATGTGTCTTGAAGCTCCATTGTTGATTACCCATGTATTATCATCTTTAGATGAACCTGTAAGAGCAAAATAAAAACTTCCATCTATGACTTCTATAGATAGCTTGGAGATGAACTTGATCTTGCAACCTTTGATAGATTCAAGGAGATTCCTAAGAGTCTTGAGACCTTTCTTCATGTATCTAGCCATTGGAGATGGAGAGAGAAGAAAGTTGCTTCAAAAATGTCTTCAAACAAGAATGCTAACAAAAAAAATGTATCCTCAAGCTGTTCTTTCCTCACCTTAGCTCTGATACCATGTTGAGAAATCAATATGTTTGTAGATTAGGGTTGATTCCTCTTTCTTGATAATTACTGTGAATATTTGTTGGCTTTTATTACTTTTACTGTGTCTTCTTCATCAAGGAATTGCCAAAAATATAAAGTACATGAAGAACAAAAAATACAAAGAAGACAAGGTATAGGCTCCAAGCCATGGCAAAACCTCACAAGGGTAAAAATCCAAACAAATTCTCTTCTTATAGAATCATATCAAAGTGAGAAATCCAAGCCCCCAAAACCAAGACCAAGACCTCCACATAGACCAAGTTAGCCCTCCTTCAAAACTCCTCCAACCAAGCCAAAGTCAACAAAAGTTAATGTTGATCAAACCTCAACAAAATTGGTCAAACACATAAACTCATACCTGCAATTTTGGACCTGCAAATTTGCAGAGTTGCCCCAACACCTTCACATGTGTGAACATAAAATAGCCAAAACCACCGAATTTCTCTCTCCCTTGACTTCACACTTTTTTCTTCTTCTTCTTGGCACAAAAATCGATGATGTGAGTGAGTGATCAAATGAGGTTGAAGTCTCCTCTATTTATAGCAGTCCAAGAGGTTAAATAGGTGCCTCTTCTAGGCTGACTTGTTCAAGCAGGGTTGACTTGGTCTTGTGTTGACAAAATGACTCTTTTTGGCTCAAAATTATTTTTTTTCTTTTTCTTGCAAATAGTCCAAATGGGACTTTGACACATGACAAATTTTCTTTTTTGACTCAATAAATCCTAGAAGCATGAAGAACATGCTTTGACTAGAAAATAGTAATAATAATAAAGTTTCTTTTTCTTCTTTTTTCTTTTACATGAAATACATATTGATACAAGTACAATGATAATTATGAACATTGAACCTAGTTATATTTTTAAATAGACACGAGATGTTGATCCATGCAAATGTTCTCAACCTTTTCTTGTTCTTTCACTAGATCCATGTTAATCAAGTGGGCTTTCAATTTCCCTTCACATTGTTTGGCAACGCTGGGTGCCAAGTTGTAAGCAATCATAGAGATGAGCTGTTGTTGTTTTAGAACAACTGCTAATAGAGACATGATAGGTTGGGAAATCTAATCACTCTCATTAGTAATTGAAATCATAATGGCTTCCATGTGATCTTGGATAGGTTTTCCATGATCCTAATTGATGGCACTGAGGAAATGATTAAACATTTGTAGGGCAAGATCATCACAATCTAAATCAAGATTAATAACACATGATCTCACCTTTGCCATTATGTCTAAGATCTTAGCCCTGTTGTTGAAGGAGTGACTTCTGAAGTCACCTATCCCACAAAAAATTTCAAGAATCAACAACAAGACTTCATTTTATCATTCTTATAGGGATTTTTTGCAGCTTTAACTGTTAGAAGTTCACTTAAACAGTGAGCGACAACAAGCCTTATCTCATTATATTCATGTTTCAATAACTTGTGCTCACCCAAGTAAGTCAATCCAAAACCATAGCTACTTGCATCAGTTAGGAAGGTGTCTGATCCACCTTGTCGGAACACTGCCACCTCCTCCAACAAGCTACGAAAAAGATCTTTTGATGGAGACCATTGACCAAGCTTGTCTCCTGCAATAAAGAGTTCTTTGCCCGCTTGGTTTTTGTAGAAAATTCCTACATAGACTCCATCTTGCCCAGGAACCACCAATCAAACCACTAAAGATGATTTCAAGAGAAATTTGAATTTTATTGTCCACTAATAAACCCCCATTAGGTTGGCAGGATGCACAACTCTAATACCACTGTAATGTTCCTTTATTTGATCTTCTAGAACTTCGAAGGATTTTAATTGCGAAATTTTAATTTCAGGAAATAGCTACATGGATCCATGTGAATTCAATTCATGGACCACACCAATAGTTGAATAAACCCAAAAGATAAGTTGCAAATCCAAGACATTTTATTGAATACAAAACGTGGAGGAATTTTACAAAATGTCGGGATGACACTCGATGAGAACTTTTAGAAACACATGCCCAACATTACTTGTGACATTTTGATCTTTTTTCTCATAAAAATCTTGATCAATAATTTGAACCCTTATTTATATGAAGTGGAGATTGGCCACTTCGTCTTTCACTGTTGACAATATGCTCCAAGAAGAATTACTTTGCCAATTACGCTGGGTTTATTCACCCTTCTCGCAATCGACAATGGTGACTCATCCCTTGATTCAGTGATTTGAGATGTGCAATCTCCTACTCGCGAGACTCTAATCCACAACAAATATTTTCGGGCTTGTAATACAATTTAATTAGACAAATAAAGTTGGTAATCTGATCTTGGTCTCAACATGATTTGATAATTAAAACATTGACTCTGATTTGACATTGAGGGGCTCAACTCTCAATCCTGGGAACCTCCGTCCTGATCATGAAACTCAACCCTTGCTCTTGACAATACACCTTTAGCCCCGATTTTGACAAATGGATTCGACTCTTGGCCCTTGAACACTCAAGATTTGGTTGGCTTGGTGTGGAGATGAAGCTCGATCTATGGCAAGTGGCCCCTATGACAATGGTCGATAGCTAGGGAGTTTGGCTCCTAACAACAATATCAACCCTCACACTTACTGAACTCGGCCCTTACGTAGTTCACAATGTAGAGTCATACAATTCCACAATCAACGTGGTAACTAAAGAATTCAGCTATTGAGAACTTCAATCTCGGCCCTCATATATGTTGGATTTAGCCCTTACGTAGTCTATAATAACAAACTCCTCTTACATATAGTAGTGCGACCCCTTAACTTGACCTAATAATTAGAGAGCGCGACATTGATCTCAACCCTCACAAGATAATGAAATTGGCACTCCTATCCTCTCTGTAGGGAGTAGCCATTCGATCCAACAAATGATGCTCGATCTTGGCCTAGCCTCAATTTGACCCTTTTATAATTTTTGATTTGGATCATGAGAAAGGTTGTCCCTGGATAATAGTGTTGTCATTTAGATACGATGGATTACTTTGGATGCCTTTAAAATAGGCCTTATTGAGACAACGATCGACCCTTAGGATTTGGCCTTTATCGATCCAATGGTAGAGTGGGCCTTGAGACAACGATTGGCCCTGTTTCACAATTAACCATCCGAATGCGATTCTTTGAGACAACGATTGGCCCTGTTTCACAATTAACCATCCGAATGCGATTCTTTGAGACATTGGTAAGGCATTTGATTAGGTTCAACTCGTTCCTTAGAAATGCCTTGGATTGACAGTCTTGGCCTCGTAAGGAATCCAATCTTCTTGATGTTGATTCTCTTGCCACCAATTCTGCTCCTGTAGATTTAATGGAAATAAT
>APFE030392230.1:3208-18461 GCA_000404065.3 Pinus taeda | reverse complement strand
CAATACTGTGGGTCAATACCATAACTTATCAATACCACATGTTCAATATGACAGGTGTTGATATGATTTTTCAATTAAACAATTTGACATAAATTAATTAAAAGAGCATAGTTAACTTGGAGATAAATCTTAAACCGTGATATGTGAATACTACTATGACTATTCTAGCACATTCCATGGAAGTTAAATCTCTACCATTCACCTAATAAGTATTAATAATTAGATTAAAATTGTGGGAATTCTATTCTCAAATAAACATGCTTATTAATGTAATAAGAAAAGTGTACAATGTAATCATTTAAAGCATTGCTTCTCTCCTTTATGACCTAGCTCTACTCTTTATTACTTCCGAATTGGAAAATGTGTAACAACTTCCCTCTCCATCCACTGTGATGAATAATAAATCTCATCAATACTTTTAATGGAATTGAGAAACCTAGTTTATTTCATCTAAATCTCATCAATACTTTTAATGGAATTGTGAAACCTAGTTTATTTCATGTATAGTATGGTATCATTTTAGTGTTCTTGACATCATTGACAACTATAGCTCATTTCATTTAAAGGTCATCATATTTTGTATGCAATAAGAAACAAAACTACTTCGTTAATTTAAAGAAACATAATTCCCACATACCATAATTAACATAATGACCATAGACATGTGCATACATGATTAACAAGAATCATTGTTCAATTCTCATTTTTCTTTCTCTCTAGTTACAACATATATAGAAATATTTTAGACTACATTGTGTGTCATGTACTTCATTAAGCATTGAATTGTCTAGATGTTTCTTATGGTGATAAAATCACTATATCTATGTTTGGGGCTATTATAACAAAACTCCGATCCCATGTGAAGTGTGAGCCAATTCAAAATTCAAATTAAAATGTTTTTTTATACATAAGGTAACATAGTGGTATGGTTATTTTGTTACCCACATCGGTTCTACCGTGTATATTGATTTATTCTTTTATTAGAGATTAGTATTAATATGTTGGGTCCTTATTTTTATTTTATTTTACAATTGTATGGATTTGGAATTTCTTCAATTTAGTTAATTAGCATTACATGTGAGGCGTTGTATTACTACATTCCAAATTTTTTCCATAAGTTCTTGTTCTAGTCAAGAGTTCATTGTTGTGAGATCATGTTCTATAGGGAATCCATGCTCCTTAAAGTTTTCGAATCACTTATATGTGGGGCATTAGAGTAGGTTACTTATGTCTTGTCATTGATAAGTATGTTTGTTTGTTTAAACATGCAAGGTCTGCAAAAGTTTTACATCTTTGGTGCAATGAGAAAGCACAAGCTTTGGTACCCAACTTATATGATCTATATCAAGAAATACTATCCCTTATTTCCATCAGTTGTACTCCAGAAAGATCCATTTTGTAAGAATTGCATAGTGAGGATAAATATAATGTATATTTATCTAATATTAATATGTCCTTGTTCAAAACATGGAAATTGAGATGGTTAATTTGCATCTGTGTTAAATAAGAACACATAGTTGTGTTTTCAATTCTCTTAGTCTCTTGTAGTACATACATCCAACATATCTTGAGTAATGTTTGAGTGTTATAGAATCATGATACTTACCTTAATTTTGTTAATAGAGAAATGGACACAGGTGGTTAAAACTATAATTATTTATGGTTTCTATCTATGGATTTTCTTTTCCCATATATTTCTATGAGCATTGAATGACACAACCACTTACAGTTGTGTTTCCAATTCTTTTAGTCTCTTATAGTACATACATCTGACATATTTAAAGGGATGATGGAGGGTTATCACATCATGATACTTATCTTGATTTGTTAGAGAATAAATGAACACAAGTACTTAGAACTATGATTATTTACAGTTTCTATCTAATGTTGGATTTTATTTTCCCATATTTGGTAATGAGCATTAAATTTACTATGAATAGGGAAAAGAGTCTATGAGTTTTCTCCTTACCTATTATTGTGCCAAGACTTTGTACAAAGAGATCTTCCATTTTCTTTTTTAATTTCACGTTGGTTCACTTTATATACTTTGAAGTAGTTGGAGTTATTAGTTTATTTTTTTAATACTCTTCTTAATATGCTTCCCATCCCACTTCAAACAATATAGTGTAATTATTACACATATTGACATGTGAAAAGGAGAGTATCATCATATTTGTCATTTTGAGATGGAAGGAAATTATATGTTAATTAAAAATTCCTTTTGTGCATTGTAGAGTTACATTTGGGTTATGAGAATTATTGTTTTTTGATCACATAAGAGTAGGAACTTCTATTGAACATAGTTAAATATACATAATTTACAAGCAGCCACACCCATACTGCAAGAGTTCAACAGTCAACCGGGCAGGCCAAACCAAGCCAATCACCCAAAACTAAGAGAATCTAAGCCAAATAAATCGCAAGGAGCCAAGAAAACCTTGGCAGGCAAGTCCATAACTTGCCATGGATCCACAAGAGGTCCCACCACAAGTCAAACTAAAAACTGACAAATGGACAAATGGACCTGATGGAAGTTAAAGCATAACACTCTAAACATTTTTTGGGTCTGACCGAAACGCACAAATAATTGCCACCGTTGATCCACTAATTAAGATCCAACGGTCATCGTGGATATCAGAAGGACGAGAATCACGAGAGTTAACCTCTCGATGAGGGCAGTTTTCTCTCTCCTTGTTTTGTAACGTGTCGTTCAAAGAGTGGAATCAATACCGAACAGAGAAAAATCGGAAACCGTTCAGACCCCACTTGATATACCGCTTGTGGTATTGGACCGGTTGACTCACATAAAAACAAACACATCCTTTCGCCACGTGTTCTCCCTTAATTCCTTCACGTGGGCAGTACCTAAGCCAATCCCATTCACCTGGATTCTCTGCCAACCACCACCTAAGCCAAATGAGGAGGACTACCCCATCCTGTGGAGAAATATGATTCAAACCATTCATCACTCAATCAAAGGGGATCTGGACCTGAAAATAACTGAACCATGGCTGGTTAGACAGTGTGGAGTCCTCGAACCTCCTGCTAGTCTTCAGGGTTCCTCTGATCCAACCTTTTAGTCCATATGTCCATGTCCTGGGTAGCATGACATAGATAGTGCTCCCACAATTTACCTAGGGGAAGAGAATTCCATGCATACCTAGAATCCTTGTCTCTATTTGTGACTCCTTCATTTGCCAAACGATCTGCTAACATATTAGCCTTCCCTTTCACATGAGAAAATCTGACAATTTTAAGGGTTTGCAGGTGAAAATGGATGTGATAAAAAACTTGCAAGAGCTTCCAGTGCTTCGACACTTTAAGGATGGGGGATTACGCAGTGCATTATATTAGATATCATTTTGGGATTCAACTGCGTTAAGTAAGTCATTCAAATGTATGACCATTTCCATGAGAGGTAGTCATAACTGACTAATTTCTCATGATTTTTGAATAGTTCACTTAGCACTCATTGCATCGGGTGATGCTCACAGGGGTGAAGAAGTGGGATTGAAACTAATGAAATGTGGAGAACGAATCACATAGCATCAATCATCACTTCCGGGGCTTCGACACTTTATCTGGAGAGGTTCCATTGCTAATCTTCTTAGCTGCTCTAACAATTAATTCTGAATCCGCTTCAATTATAACATTGTGTGAACATGAATTCACTAGGATTTCCAAGCATTTCTCTAATGCCATGAGCTCAGCCATGTTGTTTGTGGCCTTCCCCAAGTGTCCATGGGAGATTGTCTGTATTTTTCCCTGATCGTATCTTATGGCACCCCCAAAGCCCGCTAATCCTGGGTTGCCCTTAGCTTCTCCATCAATATTAACCTTTAGGAAACCATAACAAGGAGACTTCCAGATGGTGGCACATGTGTTTATAAGGCTCACTATCTTCATTATTGCCAAAGGATTAATATACTGGAAACCCAAGAGAACAAAAATTCTATCCTCATGGGGCAAGGGAGGATCTTTAGGAAGGGTCCCCAGCAAGGTTCTTATTGTGTCTTTGAGCTAACTTAGAATTTTCTCAGTTATGTGTTGGGGCTTGTGTGTTTCGTTTTTGAAGATTCGACCATTGCGTTCTTTCCACACATGCCAGATGAAAAATCTTGGAACTAGAATCCAAGGTTTATTAACTATCTCATTCCCTAAGAAGTTCTTCCTCCAGTTCTTTAGAGTGTTGGATATACTGAGACTATCCCTATCAGTTGTCTAAAAATAGTAGCCACTCAGTCCCACACCTTTGAAGTGAAAGGACAGAGGTTGAGAAGGTGTTCAATCATCTCCTCATGAGCGCCACAAAGGTAACACCTGGAAGGACCAGTGGAGCCTTTCTTGAGGAGATTCTCCCAAGTTAAGATTTTCCTTTGATGCACTAGCCAGATGAATAGCTTTATTTTCATCCAATGCAGACTTTGCCAAAGTTTCTTCTAGATCTGATCAGGATTCAAAAAGTTAAATACGGTGACTTCCTGTTTGGCCTCTTTGAGGTTAAAGTTTCCTTCAGTGTTCTTTCCCCATTTTAACTGATCCATTGAGGAAGAAACAAGAATCCTTCCATGTTCTAGCTCCTCGGTGAGCGCTTCTGCCTTGGTTCTCAGCTGATTTTCATCACTGTATCCTAGATCCTTCCACTCCCTCCATTTTTCATTATTTCTTCCCTGATCCCAGAAGTCTTTTACCAGAACCATAGCTTTGTTGTCTATGTCATTTTTGAGATCTACAAATTCATGCCTACAAAGGTTGGGTTCCTGTTGCCAGTTATCCTCCCAAAATTGAGCAAGATCCCTTGCTCAAATTTCCCGAAAATAATGGTGTTGAATAAAGTTTTTATTAACCCAGGGAAGGTTCCAAATATGGGAGCCCCTGACTTGCCCTAACATTCTAATGTGATCCTTCTCCTACCAATGCCTGGCATATTTTTGTTTCCAAAGCTTAGCTTGGTGGCATTTGGTTCCTTAATCCATCTCCACCATAGCTTAGCTCCCGAGACTTTGTTGAGGGTCTCAGGATCATGAAGCCCCAAACCACCATGGCTCTTGGGCTGCAAAGCTTGTCCCAGGCTACTAAAGCCCACTTATTTTTCTCTTCCCCTCTGCCCCATAGAAAGTCCCTTTATATGTTTCTTATTAGCTACTTAATACCTTGAGGAGCATGAAGAGCTGAAAACATAAAAATGTGAATGACCCGCAAGATTGCTTTTGTGAGCACAAGGCATCTTGCTAGATTTAGTGATCTACATGTCCATTTTTTGATCTTGTCCTGAAGTTTAATTAAAATTACTTCACAAACTTTCTTTATTAGTGGTTTGTGAGTAAGAGGAATGCCAAGATATTTGGAAGGTATCTTTTCTCTTTGAAATCCAAGAATTCTGGTAATATTTCTCTGAATAACAATATTGGTGTTAAAGAAAAAAACTTTGGACTTCTTAAGGCTTACCTCAATGCCTGCTATCATAGGAAAATCATTTAAGATATTTTTTATTGATATGGCCTCCCTGATTGTAGGTATGCCTTGCAACATAGTATCATCTACAAATTGTTGATGAGTGTTTTCCTCTCCATCTATTGTGAGTTTGATACCCTGAATTCTTCCTTCAGCATTTTCCTTTTTAATCACTCTACCTAGCCCTTCCATCATGAGGATGAAGAGGAACGGTGAAAGCGGATCACCTTGTCTGAGCCCTCTCAAGGGAGTGAAGGTCCTTGGTGGAGCTCCATTAAGCAGTATGGAAAAACCAGTTGAGGTAACTAATGTCATGACCCATTTTATCAAATTCGGATCAAAAGAATAGGCTTTTAGAATTGCTCTTATGTAAGCCCAGCGCAATTTGTCATAGGCATTCGTGAGGTCCAAATGAATGACCATGACAGCTTGTTTGTTGCTTTTGAGAGAGTGTACCACCTCATGAGCTTGGATGATATTGTTGAGGATTTGTCTTCGCTCCACATAGCTTGTTTGCTCCTCCGATATGAGAAAGATTAGAAGTGGTTTGAGTCGATTGGCTATTACTTTGGAGATAATTTTATACACCACATTACATAAGGCTATGGGTCGAAAACCATCTGGAGTCATGGCATTTTCCTGCTTTGGAATCAGAGCAATGAAGGATGCATTCAGAGCCTTTAGAACCCTTTTGGACCTTCTTGAGTCTTCCACAACCTCGAGGATATCATGTTTGACAGTTTCCCAACATACCTTGAAGAAGTCTACATTGAATCCATCTGGGCCTCGTGCTTTTCCACTCTACATTTCATTAGTCACTTCACTGACCTCCTCTTCTAAAACTAGCCTATTTAGATTGTGGTTGTTCTCTCTGGTAACTAGCTGATGGATATACTGAGTGAAATGGTCAATGAACCCAAATCTGTCCTCCAGAGGCTCCTTTTCAATGTTGCATAAGTGGTGAACAAGGACTGATTCCATATCACTGTTAGAAACAAGCTCAATGTCTTGAGAATCTTTGATCTTCGTGATTGTATTGTGTGCCCTTTGAGCCATGGTGGTTTTGTCGAAGAATTTTGTGTTTATTTCTCCCTCTTTAATCCATTGTATTCTTGATTTCTGCCTCTAGAAAATTTCTTCTTGTAAGCATCGATTCTCCCATTTTTCCTGCAGAGACTTAGATAATTTTTTCAGTTATTCGGTGAAGCCATCTATGATGATGATCTAATTGATCTCCTGGAGCTTCAGTTCAGTTTCTCTTTTGGCTTTGAAGATGTCTCAAAATTCATTTTTGTTCCAAACTTTAAGATGGTATTTGATATGTTTAAGTTTCTACTAAAGCATATACATATTTGTGCGCTAAATATTCAACTCCTCTCCACCATGTCTCAACGTTATCAGTGAAATTAGGATGTGAGAGCCAGGCATTTTCAAACTTGAAAGGTTTGTTTCTCACGGTGCCTATAAAGGTGGCTTCTAGTTGTACAGGCCAATGATCTGATCCTCTAAAGGGTAGAATGGAGGCTGTCATGGCAGGTCCTAAGAGAAAGAGGTCCTCTGAAATCAAGAATCTATAAGGTTTGGAAGCAAACAGATGGGTCCCTCCCCTTTTGTTGTTCCAAGTGAAGGTTCCATTTATTGTTTTAGTGTCCACCAGCCTCATGTTCATAATGAAGTTCTCAAATCCCATGGAGTCTTTGCCTAACTGTCTAGTGCCTCCTTTTTTTTCCGAAAGAGATCTTATCATATTGAAATCTCTTGAAATGATCCAGGGAAAAATGGGATGTCTCGCTCTTAGTTCCTCCAGGGAAGTGAAAAGCTTGAGCTTGTTTGCTTTCTTTTGAGGTCCATAAACATTTGTAATCATGTATATCTCCTTGTCCCCTACACATTGAAATATTAGGGAGAGATAGTTCCTGGGTGCTTCAGCATCCAGAATTCCCAATTTATATAGGTCCCACAAAGTGATAATCTCGCCTGCCGAATGGTTTTTATTAACCTTTAAATGTTCATATTTGAATAACCGCTTATTATGAATATCTCTCCTCTTTTGCATCGAACATTTTTTCTCTTGAATAAAAGCCATGTCTCGTTTTTCTTCTTTCATTCAGTTACTAAGATTTTTTTGTTCCCTTTTATTCCCTATTCCTCTAATATTCCAAGTTGTGAACTTCATTAAGAAAGGTTATTAAAGGAATAATTGGTAAGATATTTCATCTTACTTGAGTTGATCAACAATTTTCCACATTTGTTCAATAGTTCCTTCTGCCTCTTTCTTCCTCTTTTCCTACCTGAGTTATTTGGAGATTGTGCTTGGGGATTCTCCATCATCTTGACCCCACTTGGCTCTTGGCTTTCATGATTTATTTTCACTCTAGCTCCCTTCACTTGTGACCTCCAGAGAAAATATTGTTGTGCTCTATCATAAACCTCTCTTGGGATGGAGTCCACCCCTATTTTTTTTCCTTGTTCCAGAATTTTCTCTAGATCTAGATTTTCCTTATCCAAAATCTCCTGTAACTCATGGTCCTCTGTTCTTGATTCACTTGGAGTCATGTAAAGACTGTAAACAGATGTGAATATAGTAAAGGGATTTATATCATCAACCTGTAAACAATTTCCTGAAATCTTCCAAAGGAAACTAAAAAAACTATTGAGGTACCTACTTGTGCCCCTGCAGTAGAAGATGCCTCCATTTGTGCTGCTATAGTTACCAAAAGACCGAATCCACCCAGCCAAACTGAGCAGAACCTAGCTGCTCAATCCAGTAAGCTTCTTAGTAAAATCCGACTATTCCCCCATGCCTATAACCTCAGAACAACTCAATATCTTCCTGCGGATGATTTCCTTACATGATGTTCCTCCTCCTTCCCATTTCTTCTCTTTGTTTTTCTTCCCCCGTCCCAAATCACTGTCCTGTGGTTTTATCCTATTGTTTGGTAGTGGCGGCTCTTCATCTGTAGCCCACTGCTCATTCTGCTGGTGACATGATCCTCACTTACGTATTCCTCCCTTATCTATTTTAAAGTTCACGAATATATATGCTTTATGTTTTAATAAACCATATTATGTTTTATTAAAATATTCTTTTAATATAAACATTATATCGTATATATCTCTTATGATTTAGTATATCACATTGTGTTTTATTAAAGTATTATTTTAATATAACATTTTAACTTTATACTTAGTGCCCCTTTTAATTAATTTCTTATATATATTTTAAAATTTATTTTATTAATTTATTAATATAATTTTTATCAATAATCTGGAATATATAATTTATATGGTCCTCTTTTAATATTTACCCATACATTAAGCAATATTGATGGATGAGTAAAACCTCTCTTCAAAGAAGTTTTATGGTATTTAGCACTTATAGTTAATTTAGTATATAATACTAGTGCGGTGTATGTGACACATGCATATGTAGCTATCATATGCATGCACCGTATGCATGCTATTATTCTTGCATTCTTTATATTTATAGATAGGTCGTTACAAGTCATCTCGTAGTCCCTATTGATCTCCATCCTGCTTGGTATATCATCCTTTTGTTGGTTGTCTACTGTGATATCCTCCATGTCAGCTACCCTATCCTATTCCTTTGTTACATTCTCCATGTACTAGACTATCTCCTTGCTCCCCTTTTCTTCCTCCATGATCTTGAAGCTGTTTTGTGTTGTGTGTCTGTCCTCATTTTCCTTCTTGTGTGGACACTTTCCTCCTTTTCCTTTACTCCAAACTTTGGTGAAACCCTCATGGTCTCTCTCCATATTGTTTTTTGGTTATCTTCCCTGTTGATTCTGTGACAGTCTTTGTATAGATGCCCATGTTCATGGCACTTGTGACATCTCAATGGTATGTGCTCATAGTCCACTGTCTGCACCCATTCTTAATCATATACTTCTAAAATGATCGCTTCTGGTAGGGCTCCAAATAGATCCATTTCCACACATATTCAGGCAAAGGAGGTATATCTTCCTTTCAAAGTTGCCTCTGATATTCTTAGAAAATGTGTAGAAATTTTGAATAATATGACACTTATTCACAGAGATTATCCTGTCATACACTATTCATGGAATGTATGCATAATACATAACCTCCTCTACGTTGATCATCAATTTGCGGAATTAAAGAAACAATCGCATGCGCACATTGAAACATCAATCACACATATCAACACAGTATATCACGGGGAAAGCATACAGCTGAAAACCCCCAACTATCTATATATTATATTTATTTATAACATGTAACAATACATAGTACAATACTCCTCGCAAATACTCAGTACTATCTCCACCAGTTACACACAAACTAGCTCAAATCGGAATCAATCACAGGTTCAAATCTCCTCCGCTGCTTGCCTGCCTCCACTGCGCGATCCTACATGAGAATAGATGAGAATGGCTGATCCAAACTGGTATTTCCCTTGTGTTGCACTATGCAATCCTCACTGGCAATCTCAATCCACTGATTGTGCAAATCCCATGCACAACCATAGTCACAGCTGACAGTTGTTTTGCCCTTTCACTCACCTCTAACACTTGTCTCCACTGAATTGTCCATGCACTGAGTTAATTGATGTATTATTTAGTTGATTTATAAGTTAATAATTAGTGAATTAATTAATAATTAATTCACACCACTCATCACTAGTGTATTTGTTAGTTAGACTAAATACAACTAGTTCAACTAAGTCAAACTGAACACAACTCCATCAACTCCTCATTCAACTCCACCAAACTCAATCACTTGAGTTCTAACTGAATCCTATCATGCAATAGCTAAACTAACCCATAGGAAAACCTTATTTCCTTCTAGAAGTTTCATGTTCCACATCCGTAACTCGAACTGAAGTGCTGCAAGAGGATAAGATAATGTTTATAGTCCAAATGTTATTAAGAGCTAATAATATTTGACTATTTTATATTTAGACTCGTAGTCTAAAAATAGACTCTGCCCATATGTCCAAAAACAGAGGTCCATCTATTTTTACCAACATGACCAATCATCCATAAATAGCATCCTGCAAATCATAAACCATGATCCATATGTCTAAAAATAGACATAGTCTGAAAATAGACTTTGCGGCAAAAATAGCCTGCGGGACCACTTAGTGAAGGCGACTTCTTTTCACTAAGCTCCATCATCTTGTTACATTTTCAGCACTCCCTCTCAACAAGATATGGATTATCTGCAACCCTATCCTACCTCTGTGGTATTCGAATTTGCTCCTGTTGAGCGCCTTCGTCAAGATATCAGCATCCTGATCCTCCGTGGGAATATATGAAAGTAACATGATTCTCCGCTACGCACAATCTCTGATATGATGGTACCTGATGTCTTCTGTTGGGCTCTCTACCCAATCTATATCCATGAAGCCACATAGCTTCACCTCATCCTCCTATCTGTACAACAATCCATATCCCAATGTGCCTCTAAGATAATGCAATACATGCTTGCCTGCCTTCCAGAAGAGCTTGGTTGGCTTAACCATAGCTTATGAAAGTTGGTTAACAACATAGCATATATTGGGTCGTGTATTGACTAGATACATAAGCGATCCCACCAACTGTCGATAAACAGTGGCATCCACTACCTCCGCTGAAGTAGCATCCTCCTTCCTCCAACCTCCAGGAAGAGGAGTATCAAGAGGTTTGCAGCCATGCATGTTGAACTTCTCCAGTATCTCCCAGGCATACTTACCCTGAGAAACAAATATTCCATCACTGCGCTTCCAAATTTCCAATCCCAGGAAATAATGAAGGAAGCCCAAGTCCTTCAAACTCTCGAGCAAGATCCTCCTTGCATGAAAGTATCAATAGCTCATCTCCCGTTAAAATCAAATCATCTACATAAAGTACAATGATAAGCAACTTACCCTCCACCACAATCTCGTATAGGTTAGGATCCACCTCACTTTTGGAGAATCCAAATCAAGTGAAATAATTGTCTATCCATGTGTACCAAGCACGAGGTGCTTGTTTCAACCCATACAGAGCTCTCTTGAGCCTGCAAACATGCGACTCGCTGCTGAAGATCTCAAAACCTTTAGGTTACTCTATGTACACTTCCTCCTCAATGACTCTGTTGAGGAACGCAGTATTCACATCCATCTCATGGATGTGCCACCCCATCTGCGCTGAGAGAGCAAGAATCGTCCGTATGGAAGAATACCTTGTGACAGGTGCAAAGGTCTCCTCATAATTGATCCCCTCTATCTATGAGAAGCCTCGGGCAACAAATATTGCCTTGTACTTCTCCACACTCCCGTCAGCTTCCTTCTTCACTTTGTAGATCCATCTCAAACCCACCACTGATTTCCCTTCTGGTCTTGGGACAATCTCCCCTGCATTGTTTCTGACAATCGAATCATAGTCTTCCACCATGGCATCTACCCATGTGGGATCCTCCACAGCTTCCTCGAAAGAGGATGGCTCAGTCATGACACATTTGCTCACAAGAGCCATGTATCTAGTGTACCGATCAGGTGACTGTCTCTGTTTGCGTTGTGTTGTAGGTGGTCCTACAACCTTCTCTTCATCTTGAGCTAATCACTGAGCTTCTGTAGTGCGCTTTCGCCCTCTAATGGTTGGCACTCCATGAGTGGTTTCTTCCACTCCATGAACTTCATCTTGTGGCTGATCTACATCCTAAAGCTCATCGTTAGGAACTAATAGCTCCTCATCTGCATGCAAGTCTGGCTCCCTCTCAAGTGAACACTTCATGGCTTTCTCCTCCTAAAATTTTATATCCCGTCACAAAACAGTCTTGCGACTGTCTGGCAAATACACACGATAGTTGTGGGGCGTATCAGTGTACCCGAAAAATATCCCGACCTCTACAGTCAGCTCCAGCCTCTTCCTGGCATCCTTCATCAAATGCATGTAAACAACAGAACCAAAAATCCTAAAATGGGAAATATCAAGCCTCTTACCAGAATAAGCCTCCTCGGGTGTACTCATGCCAAGTATCTTGTGAGGACAACATTTATGCACATATACTGCAATATTCCATGCCTCTGCCCAAAAGTGAAAGGGTAGGCTCTGATCATGAAACATCGCCCGTGCAGCACCCATGATCATTTTTTTCTTCCACTCAGCAACCCCGTTCTGCTTTGGGTTATGGGGAGCTATGAACTCTCTTCGAATCCCTTCTGCACTGCAGAAGTCCTTGAACTTGCCAGAGATGAATTCACCACCATTGTCACTCCTAAAAGCCTTCACCTTCTTCACCGATTCCTTCTCGACCAGTGCTTTGAACTCACAGAACTTTGAGTAGGTCTCGCTCTTCCTCTACATGAAGAATATCCAGCACTTTCGAGAGAAATAATCAACAAAGATCACATAGTACTTGTGCTTTGTTGTTGAAGCTACTGAGAAAGGTCCACATGTTTGTGTGAATTCTCTCAAGGATCATCGTGGTGCGACTATCCTTCTCATGAAAGGTGGCTTTCACAAATTTTCCCAAAGTACACCCCTTGGACTGATCTAAATATGCAAGAGTGCCTTTAGGAAGCCCAGTTGAAATCTGTCGCAATATCTTCAAAGCTCCATGGTGAACGTTGCCCAATCTCCGGTGCCACAGCTTGCCATCATCCCAGCTCACCACTCCTTCTTCCTTGCATGCCATTGCTACACAACCATCTACTTGCAATTGATAAAGGTTCTTGACTTGAACCCCTATCTTCTGGTTTTTTCCAGTTTGCTTACTGCACAAGAAAGCCTTTCCCTTGCTGAAGACAACATCATATCCCTTGTCTTCTAACATCGCTATAGAGATAAGATTCTTCTTCAATCCTGGAACATGAATCACTTCCTTCAATACAAATGGTTTACCAGACTCCCTCTCAAAGGAAATGGTACTGATACTTGTCACATTGTATCTACCATCATCGCCCATGTCGATGTGCACTCCAAGATCTTTCTCATCCAGATCAGAAAACAAATCTCGATCTACTATCATGTGAAAAGACGCAGCACTGTCCAAGAACCATATCTATCCCATCACACTTGATACCAAGCATGGGATCAGTGAAAAATCGAGCTCAAACTGCGAGGCTAAGTCCTCTCCCGCTGCAAACCCAGCAGCTTGCTTATTTTTCTTCTTCTGTTGACAATTTGTGGCATAATGTCCGTGCTGGTGATAGTGAAAGTACTTCACCTTGGGCATGTCCTGCTTCTTGCCTTTGGCACCGGAATGAGAAGCTTTCTTGTTCCTCCCCTTCTTTTCTTTGCCAACCAAAGCATAATTTTCTTCATCAGATGCCTTTGATGAAGATCCGTCCCTGGTATTCCTCCTGATCCTCTTGCACAAGATCCGACCAAAGTCTCTCCCATCCTAGCAATTTCTCCCGACCATTGACAAAGGCATGATAGGAATGCCAACTCTTTGGAAGACCAAGGAGAGCCAAGCTCACCAAGTCCTCATCATTGACAATCACGCCAACACTTCCCATCTCATCCGAGCATTGGGTGAACTTCGTGAGATACTTGGGCATACTGTCTCCATTCTCACACTTAATGTTTCTGAGTTTATCCTTGAGCTCCAACTTCCTCTGGTCACTCTTGCTTTGGAATAAGTCTGTCAATGCTTTCCACATCAAGTATGGAGAAGCCTTTCCATGGAGGCTAGATACAATGTGATCCCTCATGCCCTCCAACACAATCCTTCAACACATTGCTGCCTTCCTTTGCCAAGCATCAGCTTCAGCAACATCAGTAGGTTTTGGGACATCTTCATCTATGAACTCCTTCAACCCATTGTCATCTAACATCGCATCCATTCTGTCTTTCCATGCAATATAATTCGAGCTGCGTTCAAGGGCATACTCCAATCGCAATCCGTTGAAAGACATTTCAAATTCAACACCAGGAAAACACTGCTGCAAATTTGAATTCCACCAGCTCAAAACCCAACCACTTTTGATCTAAAATTCGTGAGAACAAAGTATTTCTCGTATAGAGATCGACTATATGGACATTCATTGGATATCTCACCTTCCCAAAGAAGGATGAATCCAGAAGCTACCTGGCCCGATTACAGACTCTGCCTAAAGAAATAAAACGTAATCACTTCCTGAATAATAGATCTGATGATCAATCCTCGCTTTGATATCCTATAGAACTTTTTCTACAAATCAACCAACTCTGATACCATGTAAAACCTATTCTACAAAAAAGCTAGCTCTGATACCATGTAGAAATTTTGAATAATATGACACTTATTCACAGAGATTATCCTGATCATACACTATTTGCGGAACGCATGCATAATACATAACTTCCTCTATGTTGATCATCTATTTGTGGAATTATAGAAATAATCACATGCGCACATTGAAACATCAATCACACATATCAACGCAGTATATCACAGGGAAAACATACAGCTGAAAACCCCCAACTATCTGTATATTATATTGATTGAGAACGTGTAACAATACATAGTACAATACTCCTCGCAAGTACTCAGTACTATCTCCACCAGTTACACACAAACTAGCCCAAATCTGAATCAATCACAGGTTCAAATCTCCTCCGTTGCTTGCCTTCCTCCACTACGCAATCCTACATGAGAATAGATGAGAATGGCTGATCCAGACTCATATTTCCCTTGTGTTGCACTATGAAATCCTCATTGGCAATCTCAATCCACTCATTGTGCAAATCCCATGCACAACTATAGTCACAACTGACAGTTGTCTTGCCCTTTCACTCACCTCTAACACTTGTCTCCACTGAACTGTCCATGCACTAAGTTAACTGATGTATTCTTTAGTTGATTTATGAGT
>APFE030392228.1:0-43475 GCA_000404065.3 Pinus taeda | reverse complement strand
TATCGTTTGGACAAATATCTTCATCAACAAGGATTCTCAAAAGGATCAGCAGATAGCAATCTTTATATAAAAATTGAAAATGACAAATTGCTAATGCTTGTTGTGTATGTAGATGACATTATCTTTGGCAGCAATGAAGAAGCTATGAGTCAAAGCTTTGCCTTGGTGATGCAAAAAGAATTCAAAATGTCTTTGCTTGGAGAACTGACATACTTTCTTGGATTGCAAATCCAACAAAATGAAGGCGGTATCTTCTTATCTCAAACCAAGTACCTCAAGCATATTCTGAAGAAGTATGGCATGGAAGATTCAAAACCAGTATGTACCCCTATGGTTACAGGATACAGTCTTAGTGCAAATGATGAATCAACAGCAGTTCATCAACCAACCTATAGATCCATGATTGGAAGTCTACTTTATTTGACAGGTAATCGACCAGACATCATGCATCCAGTGGGAATAGTTGGAAGATTTCAGGCAAATCCTAAGGAAACCCATCTTCAAGCAATAAAGAGAATTTTCAAGTATCTTCAAGGAACTCAAAACTATGGCTTATGGTATCCAAGAGATACAGATCTCACTCTTCATGCTTATCCAGATGCAGATTGGGCTGGAAGCGTGGATGACAGGAAGAGCACAAGTGGTGGTGCATTCTTTATGGGTTCCAGATTAGTATCTTGGTTCAGCAAGAAACAAATTTTGATTGCTTTATCTAATGCTGAAGCGGAATATGTGGCTGCTGCATCTTGTTGCACTCAACTTCTTTGGATGATGCAGACCTTGTAGGATTTTCAAATCACTTGTACACCACCTATCTCCATCTTATGTGATAATATAAGTGCAATCAGCATTTCAAAGAACCCAGTCATGCATTCAAAGACCAAACACATACCGATCAAGTATCACTTTCTCATGGAACAAGTGCTTGAACAAAAGGTCAATTTGGAGTATGTTCTTTCTAAGGAACAAGTTGCTAATATACTCACCAAACCATTGCCCAGGGAGACCTTTGAATACCTCAGGCAAAAGCTTGGGGTAGTTGATGCATCATCTTGTTGTTGAATCTCATCTGTTTCAGAGATTATTGTTTTGCACGCAAGTTTCATATGGGGTATACGCGTACATTTTCTGGGTTATGGATTGGTCGAAGATCGAATGTCACAGGTTCAATGGGAGCATATATAATGCATTGTTGGCATTATGATCTCTATCTCTTTCATGGTCATTTATGGTGTACGGTGGATTATGGTTCTTCTTGAATAAATTTTTCTTTTGCAGATCTAGTCTATAGTCAAGGGGAGCATGATCAACAGAGAAAAGACTTAAGCATGTTCTCAGGGGGAGCATAACCCTTTGCCCTTGATGCCAAAGGGGGAGAATGACGTTGAGGATCTTGCGGTTGCCATCAAGTCCAAAGGGGGAGATTATTGGCATTATGATTCTGGTTTGGCGCTATGACACAGGTGTTGTACTTGATGGAAACTCACTCAAGTGGCAGATCTCTATTCAGGCTCTCAAATCATAGAAAATGAGATACCCGTAGGTGAGCCTAAGCAAAGGTGCAGACCCGCAGGTACCCCGACCAAGAAGTGCGGACTTACCCGTAGGTTCTCCGTTCAAAAGGTGCGGACCCCAGTTCACTCTCTCCAATGCAGAGAAGCGCGCGCACGTGGGAATCTTTATGAATGGTCCATGGTATTTAGCCCAACATGTTTGATCCTATGGTTTTGGTCCGTGGTTTTGCATCTAAAAGTATTGATCCAAGGTATTGGGTTCCTAGTATTGAATACCTATGTTTTTGGACCATGGTTTGAGTAAAGGCTTGCCTATAAAAAGGAAGGAGATCATTTGGCTAGACATCTTATGAAAATTGAATATCTTAAGATCTGAAATTTTGGGTAATCGATTCTAAAGACTAGATCTAAATCAAGGTGAAATTGAAGCCGAATCTATTGATAGGTTGTGATCTCTCGGGCGCATGATCAGATCTGTGGATTTGACTGTTTGTGGCACATTGGAGGACTGTTAATTTGGCCCTAATCAGAGGTTCACAAGTGATCCACGGCGTGAGTGCGGGGGTCTGCAGTGCAGGAGAAGGCGTAGGTGTGGGGATCTGCAGCGCAGCAGAAGGTGCAGGTGCAAGGAATGCAGCTCAGAGGAAGGCATAGTGTGGAGGTACACAGGGGAACAGAAGAACCAGTTTCGAAGGTACGTTTTCAAGCAGACAGTGCAGGTGTGGATCTGAGTAGTGGTACGCAGGGAAGCATAAGGAGTAGGTGCGGAGATACGCAGCGCAGAAGACCGACCAGGTGCGGATCCACGCAGTTTAGACACAGAAGAGCTACGGATATTCGTAGGCCTCTATTGGTGAAGTTGTGGACCTATCTTGAAACATTTGTTGGTTGTCTTTTATCTATTGTTGAAGAGTTCTGGGTTTAGAATACTGGTATTGTTGATCTGGTTATTGCATTCTGAGAAGTTATTGGTTGATTCATTGTTTGATTGAAAAATTTGATTGCGTGATTCACATGTACTTGATGATTAATTGATGTTCATGGATCCAGTTTGAAAATTTATGAAACATGGTCCTTAAAGAAATAGAAGAGAAAAGGGGGTTGTAGCTCCCTTCCAAGAGAGACTGGAAAACGAGAGAGGGTTGTAGATCTCTACAGGTTGCGGCCTGCGTACTGGTAAAGCACTGCACCAGTACAAAATCATTGTAAAAGAAGTTTCTAATTGAAAGAAGATAGAGACATATTGCAGCAGGTGGTTTTCACCCACATTGGGTTTCCACCTTATATCTGGTGTTCTTTGGTGTCATTATATGTTTCTCTTGTTCTTTCTCATTATTACATGGTACTGACATAGAAACTAATGATCAATATCTGAAGAATAAATTAAAGTATAAATCTGGATGATATATTGAAAAGAATTTGATAATACTGATTCACCCCCCCCTCTCAATATTATTTCCAACAAAAATCTCATGACTCCGTATGAGAAAAAGTACCAGACTTTGGAAATTGTTGTCAAGAGGTTTCATTTTAAGTTCAACTTTCTCAACCAAAGAGGATTTCTAGGACTATTAGCACCAAATGACAGATTGATTAGTTTGGTGGAGTATTGTAAAAATCTTTACACAATTGCAACTGATAAAGCTAAATTTGTAGGTATCAAAGGTCATCTTATAGGGAAGGCTTTCTTAGAAGCTTTGAATTTTGATTTAATGATCAAACATGAAATTAAACATATCTTTGTCAATAAGCCTACTTTTGAAAAGTATACCTAGGTGGATGAAGTCTACAAGAAATTAATTAATCTTTCTATACAAAGTGAAGAAAGATGGGATCACTTGTTTGAAATCATTGAGTAACTTTCATCACCAACTGACAGACAACAAGGCAACAGATTTTGGGGCCCAGGTCATCAACAACTTCCTTGAAAATAGTGCCAGTAGCTTAGCAGTTTTTGGATTCCTATATTTTTGTACTATTTTTATATTTTGTTAAAGGATCTTTCTAGAAAATCAATATTTTGTATAAATAACTCTTCCTTCGAGTTATTAAGGGTTGAACCCTTGGATGAGCTTTTCAAAGAAAAATTGTAATCAAACTGGAGATTTGCTTCGAATTAGTGAAAGGATTTTGGATTTTCCTCAAATAATTTGTCCCCTTGTGAGTTTTTCTCATGTTTTAATTTCATTATGTTATTCTTCATGTATTTAAGTTTTAATGGAGAACCTCGGGTAAGATTAAACTGAATGTCAATTTATCTAAAATCACTGGTGAAGTTATAATCAATAAATAGAGATTAGTTTATAGAACTGCCTGCTGTTATAAATTCTTCTATATCTATCAATTTTCACACCCATCTTCATAAAATTAAATACATTTTGTGAGCAGGTAAACATTGTTTACCTACACTCTGTCTTATAATTAACTAAATACTCAGTTTGAATATTATTTAAGTTATAACCCTTTCAACTCTTCTATTCATTCAACTAAAAATCAATTAACTGTTTAGAGACATACAAACAAACCCTTCATTAAATTAAGCATTGTTAAGGTTTAAGCACCTATCTTTAACTGTTCATAAAATTGGTCATCCAAAAAAACTTTAAAACAACAAAATATTTTAGATGCTCTAGCATGATTAATTAACCTAGAATTATCTCAGAGGACAACATTAGATTGGCATCATTGTCGGGGAATGAAAATTGAAGTATTTTTCCCTGGGGCAATGATAAGGCTTTTCCTTTAAGGTGAATAAGGGAATATTAGGTTAAATTCTTTCACTTGGCGACTTCAAAAACCCAAACTGGCTCCTTCAAGACATACCAAGTCTCATTTTGACTCTGAAATTTTCTCTCCATTATTTGACCCATAGAGACTAGTAAGAGAAGCCTCTTTAAGAAGGAGACTTGAGGCTTCTACTTCTTCTTTTGTACCCTTAAAACCTAGATATATTTTAGTTTCTTATCACTTTAGGTCTGTTCCATATCCATTAGATTTGGCTGACTCAACACCTAGGGTTTTAGAATTACTATCCAAAGGAGTTGATGTGCAGTCAGCTCTTTTAGTCCATTCTTTGGAATCATATAAAATACTTGAAATATTTTCAGATTCATCCAAGTCAGAAGAAGAATTGGATGTACATTTATCGGAGTTAAAACCTACTGATTTTATCTCCCCCACTCATTATACATTTCCATCTACTACTTCCCAACGCAAGGGAAATTTTTCTGTATATTCAAATCCTTTGTTTGAAAAATAAAGAAGAAGTTGAAACAAAGGTTCAGAAGTTAGTTATCACAACAACTTTTAAAATTTTTAGAGATCCTCCACCTTCTTTTCCTCCTCCTCCTCCTACATTTACACCTCCATCTTCACCTACAGCTTCATTATCCTCTACCTCATCATCTACCACATATTCTATTGATTCTGTTAGAGCCTAAATCTACCTCAGGCTAAAAAAGGTATGGTCCAGGGCCAACATCAAACCATGCTTAACCTAGTAGCTATCCCTACCAAGTCGGGAGAGGGCTCTCTCCGGGTCAATCTCAGCAAATTATGATCACTAAAGGCTTGAGATGACTAATTTGATTACTGAAATTAGGCTAGGTACATGTACAAAGATTTTTATTGGATAAAATGATGTGTTTGTTGGCTCTAAAAGCAAAGCAAATTTTGGGTGCAGGGAATGAGTCTCAGTCTTGCAGAGGTCTCAATGGGGCAAGGTAGGCAACTGTATTTGGCACTTTAAATCAAGTGAGATGAATGGATTAGATAGAGGAGGAGTTGAAGAGGACAAGAGAAGCCATGGATCCTCTCCAAATAGCTGAAAACATCAAGAAACTAAAGCAAACCTCAAGTAGAGCACTGCAATTTCAATGTATTCTACTTACACTCTTGTTTGATTTAGCTGAGAACTAAGAGAGAAAACGACATACAAAAAAAATAAGTAAATTCACAAGTACATAATAAAGAACTGTACCAAAACAAATGCCACAGGGATCCCAAAGAGTGTTGCAAACCCTGGTCTCAATTCCTTAGCCAAAATGCTGATATGAGTGTACAATGAAGCTCCTTGCTTTCTCAAGAGTCCAACCATGCTAAGGACTGAAAAGCCACATAATATAGACAAACCATAGCTCATCATATCCTCTATGGGTCAAGCTCACATGTTTAGGATCTGCTCCAACTAATTCTAAACTGAGAACTATAAATTAGGTAGTGGAACAACATGCCTCTAGAAACAAGGGAACTGATTCATTCAGTTTCAAACAGCTTTTTGATAGATGAATCTACCTCCATAAGTGAAAATTTGACATATTTACATCATGATCCATCCATTTACATTCAATTACATCATAATTTTGATAGTAAGAAGAAGAAAAAGTCAAAGTGGAAAAAGCTAGGTGAAAAACAGAGCATTCCTGGTCAAACTGGGCCAAATTTCCTCTATGCGTCGCGTCTGATTCTCTATGCGTAGCGCCTGTTTGGAGCCACTTTTGGAGGCATTCCCAATGTCCAAATTGGGTGAAAATAGCTCTTTGCAACGATTATTGAGTCTAATTTTCAGCCCAAGTGGAATTTTTCAATTTGGAGTTCATTTTCCCTATCAGAAGTCAAATCTCCCAAGACTGGTCAAAATGTACAAAATGAGGCTGCCTAAAGGAAGAGTGATGTTGCAGTCAACTTTTTAAGGTCTTACTCAATCCAAAATTGAGCTCATGATAGCTCATTGAAAATATATTTGTGTCTACTTATTATTTGACTCATCAAGCATGTCATCGGGCCCACCAAGCTAGGATAAATCTTGATTTTCCCAAGGTCACTTCATAGGTGCATCGATTCTCCTGAGGCAACTGTATTTTTGAAATTTCTCTAAAACCATAACAACTGTGTAAAACGTGAAGGAGGTTTTTCTTCCTTGGCATATTGCGGACAAAAAAATCTCTCAGTTTTTACAAATTCATCTTTCCTTGATCATAAACATCATTTGAGTAAAACCCACCCCGATGTGTAGAACAGGGGATTTGTCGAAATGAAGTGAAATGAAGGGGATAAGGGGCTTCTAAATTCTTGAGAAAATTTTGGGAAGTAGGGAGGGATGTTAGGAAGTAGGGGAAAGTGAATTTCAAAGATTGAGTGAGGGGAGGGGTCCAAAAGGAAAACACAGGCCTGCCTAGAAAATTCAAGTTGTAGCAAAAACTAGGTTTTGTCGAAAATGTAGTTTGAAGGTCTTAGGATGGAAGTGCTTAATAAGGACATTAGGATAGGAAAGGTTAGAACATCAGATACAAGTTTTGTTGATATTTACCATCCAGAGAATTACCTTCAAACCTAGGAGAGGGAAATGGACCTTACCTAGGCACAACTGAAGCATGAACAAGGTGTAAAATGACCCATTGGAACTTGACATGATGATGACAACCCTCTAAATGATGGTACACTCAGCTGAATGGTGATATGAAGCTCTTGGGACAACAATTAGGGTTTGGGAATTTTTAACTAGGGTTTTGGAAAAATGGGATTTGGGGATAGGGGTAAATGAGTTTTGAGAATATGGGAGTTAGGGAATGGGTGGATAAGGTAAGAAAATGAATCAAAGAGTGAAAAAGTGAGGGAGTGGTAGAATAGACTTGGCAGCCAAATGACAAGTACAAACCCTAAGCAATATTTTTTAGAAATGGTAGGGAAGTAGGGTTTGATTTTTTCTTTACACAACCACCATAAATTTTATGAAACACTCCTTTACTAGCAAGGAAGATGGCTTACCTTACCTTCACATTGCAAATTTTGAGCGATTTTGGCGATTTGAGGGAGTTTTTAAGAGGAACGAGCTTGGCAGCTCTAGGCGTCGCGCCTCAAACCCAACGCGTCGTGCCTTCTATGTGCGCCGTGCCAGAACAAAATAACACTGAAGATCACGGCCCTATGCGCCACGCCACTCACCCAGTGTGTCGTGCCCACAATTTTACATAGTTTTCGCCAAATTTGACTCCCTTTGCTCAAACACGGATTTCACTTTGCTCAACCTTGTTTCTTGAATAAAAATGAGCTTTTGAATTGAGAAAATGATTTATACCCAAGATCTTTTTAATTTTTGATTCATAGAAACCCACTGTATAATGTTTGCAATATGACTTTACTTTCCAACTCCGTTTTTTGAGCTTTTCACTTCATTTGAGCCTTTTTCTGAACTGAATGACTTAATTTGTCTTGATTTTTGTTTGCTTTGCAGGGGATGGAGCTACTGAGGCTTGGGAGGGAGACCAGGGTTGCCTCTGAACTGATTTACATATAGGAGAACTTAAAATACATGAATTAATACAATAAAACCTAAAATACTTTGTTTTGCCTCAAAACAGAGTTTTGAGGAAAAATACATCTCTAAGCAATTGATTATGAAATTTATTGGTACTGGAACCTCCTCATGTGCCTGTTGACTGTTATTGGACATTTTGGAGACCTTTTTTATGAAACCCTAGACCTAATGACAGTGAAACCTTAAAAGAATGACTCTTGAAATTTTAAAGACAAAAATGACTACAAATGATTTTGATGAATGGAAATGGGCCAACAGGTAAAGTACATGAGGGAAAATGTACAACAAGCCACTACTGTCAGATGATCCATGCTCCTAATGGAATGTAGCTAACTGAGCGAGACACCTAATATGCAACGCAACCAGAGAATTTGATCTCTGACGGAGGGATGAAGATACCGACACTAACAGATTCATCTTCATCTTCAACTATGGCCATTCTTCAACCTATTATTCAAGCTAGGTACACTTCTTTATAACTTCATAATGTACTCAATCATTTTCATGATGAGTATTTAAAATAGCTACCAAGGTTTATTGGAGAAATTGGTTTGTCTGTTGAAGATCATTTAGCTGCCTTCTTGGATTTTGCTGATAATGTGAACATAGAACATGAAGATGTATATATGAGATTGTTTGTTTATTCACTAGAAGGGAATTTTAGGATTTGGTTTAGACAACTAAGAGATAAATCAATTCTTTCTTGGAATGAATTAATTACCATATTTAAGAATCAGTGGGGGGTTAAGAAGGATATTGTCTACTATCTCACAGAATTTGAAGAACTAAAAAGAAACCATGGTGAACCAATGGTAGATTTCATAAAAATATTTAATAAACTTTATCATAAGACGCCACCTAACTGTAAACCACCAGTAGTAGCAACCAAATTTATATTTTCTAAAGCATTTGAAGATGATTTTGCAGTTATGCTTAGGGAAAGGACATCTCATACCCTAGAAGACATGCAAACAAATGCTATAGAAGTTAAAGCCAATAGGTCAACATGAAATAAAATTAGAGCTAAGGCAGAAAAAACTAAAAGGAAAATGAAAGCTAAGGAAGAAGGTTCTTCCTCAAAAACTAAAAATGAAGAGTAAAAGATAGATGAAATCACCCCATTACTTAGAAACCTTTAAAATAGAATTTCAAAAATAGAAACTCAGCCTAGAACAATTCAACAAACTACTACTAGACCTCAAACTCCATTCAGGAGAGCTCCCCAAACCCAAATCTTACAAATACCAAGTACTAATCAACAAATTCAACCTACATTGATGATTCAAGATCAACAACCTAAAGACACTAACCCTTTGATTACTGAGGATATAAAAAATATTGACCATTCATCTGTACAAAATGTTATTGTCTTTATTCCTTTAAATTAGTCTTCTCAACAAGATCAAGAGGACTCACAAGTTTCAAAGTATCAAGCCTTTTCTAATTTTTTAATTGTTGAACTGAACAGGAGATATGATTGAAGACCTGGTTCAAGGGCTGATAGACCTCCCAAAAATCACATTGTAAATGAACCACAAATCAAAACTACTTAATCTCAAACAATAACAATTCAACCATTGAATCAATCAAGTGAAGCAACTTCAATTGATAAAACTACTTTAATCACTTTCAATGTTGAAAAGGAATTAGAAAGAGTCAAAACACCCATTCCTTTATCTAAACTTTCAAAGAATCCATGATACAAAAACCAAGTTTCTAAATGGATCCATTCCTCTAGTGTTGATGCTGAAGGAGATTTAATAAGTTTACAAGATGAAAAGCCTTCAGTAATCTTTGGTCCCAGCTCAGATATGATTGATGAAAATGTACCACCTTTCTATGTGACTCTAATGGTTCATGATTTCTTGTTATATAACTACATGTTATATTATGGAGCCTTCCATAATCTTATGCTAAAGTTTATCATGGACCAGCTTCAATTAGAAGTTACCAGAACTTATCATGATCTTTACACTTTTGACTCCAAGAAAGTACCTTGTCTTGGACTTATAAAATATCTAGTGGTCATTTTAGCTCAAATCCTTATTAAGAGTGTGGTCTTAGACATTGTAGTCACTGATATCCCTCCTAAATTTGGCATTGTATTATCAAGATCCTATTGTGCCAAATTAGGAGGAAGTCTCCAATGGACATGTCTTATGCTATCATTCATGTATATGGGGGTGAACATCTCAGATTATACAAAGAAGTAAGATTCACGAATATTGTTTTTAAATCTGATCAAGAAAGGAATCATCCCGTTTATGTAGTGGATCAAGACTTTGGATGCTTTGAATTATCATCAAATAATTCACAAGCACTTAGATTAGTATTGAAAACATTGTAGACAAGCCAAAAATCAACAAGACTGATATTTGGAGATTATACTTTTATGGTTCTTACTCAAAGGAAGGATTTGGAGATGGAATTGTATTAATTTCACCAGACAAAGAGAATATTACTCAATCCTATAAACTTGAATTGATGTGACAAATAATGTTGCAGAGTATGAAGCCTTCTTGCTAGGATTGGAATTAGCCAAAAGTCTTAAAGTGTAGAATCTAAGTGTATTCAGTGACTCATAACGCATTTTCAAACAAGGAATGTGTGTCAAACCAAGCATCCTAGACTTATATCTTATAGGAATGAAGTGTTTGATTCACTGGATAATCTCTTTCAAGCATTTAACATCACTATTATTCCTAGGGATGAAAGTATTCATGCAGATTCTTTAGTTGTTTCAGCCAGTTCTTTTAAAGTTCCTGATCAAATGCTTGTCCAATATCAAATTCAAGTTAAGTATAGACCATCAACAACTAACAATATTAAATATTGGAAAATATTTGATGATGATGAGCAATTAAAATCCTTTTTGCAAGCAATTGATGAATTTTCAGCTTTGCAAATTGAAGAAGAACAACTAGACAACAATGAGTCAAATAAGGAAAGTAAAACTTCTCAATTTGACTCAAAAATTGGTGATCACAGTATTATTCAGTTATCCAACAATTTCATTCCTAGAGGCTTGGTCCCTCTTGAAAATTTGTTTGATCAAAATGATTTCCCTAGAAATCCATTATCAAATTCACGAGAAGAAGATATAGAAGAATGTAATATTGGAGCTTTAGAAGAAATCAAAAATATTAAAATATCTGCATCCTTGCTAGTGGAAGTCAAAGATAAATATTTATCTCTTCTTAAATATTATAAAGATGTTTTTGCTTGGTAGTTGAAGACATACGATACATCTCTGATTGAGCATAAAATCGCTTTAAAACCAAAAGCTAAACCTTTTAAGAAAAAGTTAAGGAGAATTAATCATGTTCTTCTTCCTACCATTGAAAAAGAACTTAAAAAGTTACTTGATGCCAAGATTATAGTTCCATTGTGATATTCTAATTGGGTAGCTAATTTAGTTCCAATAAGAAATAAAAATGGTGAAATTAGACTATGTGTGGATTTTAAGAACTTGAATAAATCTTCTTTGAAAGATAATTATCCATTACCCAAGATGGACCAATTGCTTCAAAAGGTTTCAGGTGCTAATATAATTTCTATGTTAGAGGGTTTTTCTGGATACAATTAGATCATGGTGAGCCCATAAGATAGAGAAAACACAACATTCACAACTCCTTGGGGTACATTTATGTATGCAAGGATGTCTTTCGAATTAACCAATGTTGGAGCTACCTTTCAAAGAAATATGTATTTAGCATTTGTAGGTAATCCAAACAAATTTGTTGTCATCTATCTTGATGATCTCACTGTTTTTCTAATTCTAATGAAAACAAATTAAAGTACTTGAGGAAAGTTTTTGACAGATGCAGGAAGTTTTGGATTTCTCTTAATCCCAAAAAGTCCCTATTTTCTCTCAAGGAAGAAAAATTGCCTGGTCATATTATTTTCAAGGAAGGAGTAACCATTGATCCTAAAATATTTTCAGCTATACAATCACTTTCATTACCAAGAAATAAGAAGGAAATTCAGGCTTTTCTTGGGAAAATAATTTTTTTAAGAAGGTTTATACCTAATTATGCTGAAATAGTTAAGGATATCACTGATATGTTAATAAAGAATCATGAAGTTAAATGGACCATTCCAGCAAGATATGATTTTGATCATATTAAGAAGGCCATTTTAGAAGCCCCCATACTGGTCAACCCAAACTATTCTAAACCATTTAGCATCTTTTTCTTTACCTCTGAAACTACCAAAGTTGTTGTTCTTTTGCAAAAGAATGGGGATGGAGATGACCAACCTATTGCCTTTTTCAGTAAAGTCATGAGAGATGTTGAACTTAAATATGATATCATTGAAAATAGGCGTATTCCCTAGTCTAAGCTCTGAAAGCTTTTAGAGTTTATGTCCTTTACTCTTCCATTATTTATTATGTTAGTAATAGTGTTGTTAGAACTATGTTAACTCAACCTGATGCTGAGGGAAGGAGAGGAACATAGATTAACAAGATATTGGAGTTTGATATTATTATCAAAACTACAAAACTAGTAAAGGGTCAAGGCTTGGCTAAACTCTTAGCTTAGCCAAGTTGTAAAGTCTTGGGAATCAATTCTGTTTTTGAAATTCCAGCACAAAATAATCCACAAGAACCTTCATCTTCAATAGAGAAGAATCCACAAGAACCTTCATCTTCAATAGAGAAGAATCCACAAGAACATTCTTCTTCAATCCAACCAACTTTGATTCACACCGAGGAGAAATTTTTGTTATGTGAATGGTACACTAATATTGTGCATTTTCTTAGAAATTTTGATTGTCCATCTGAATTTACAAAAGATCACTGTAAAACATTGAAGTGAAGGCCATAAAATATTGTATTATCAATGCAAATTTGTATTGGAAGGATCCACTCAACATCCTTTTACTTTGCTTGACAGAACGTGAGATAGAAGGAATCATTAATCAATTTCATGCAGGGATTTGTGGAGGACACTATGCTTGGAGAGCTACAGCATATAAGATTTTAAGAGAAGGATTTTATTGGCCCAAATTGTTTGCACAAGTGGGAGCAAAGGTTAGAAGTTGTACCCAATCTCAATTGTTTGCTGGAAAACAAAGATTAGCAGCAGTTCCTCTAGTTCCATTATTAGTTCAAGCACCTTTCCTAAAATGGGGATTGGATTTCATTAGGGAAATTCATCCACCATCAAGTAGCAAACACAGATGGATATTGACTCCACAGATTACTTTACGAAATGGGTAGAGGAAATTCCAATTAGAAATGCAACTGACACTATAGTTTTTAAATTTATTGAAGAGAATATATTGTCTAGGTTTGGATTCCCCCAACATATAGTTATAGATAATGCAGCAGGATTCAGTAGTGTCAAGATGATTCAATTTTGTCAGAAATATCAAATTTTGTTGCATCATTCTACCCCTTACTATCCACAAGGAAATGGACTAGAAAAGTCCTCAAACAAGAGTTTGGTTAAAGTCATTAAGAAAACACTAGAGGACTACAAAAGGAGTTGGGACAGCCATCTCATATATGTAGTTTGAGAAAATAGGATCTCTCCAAAGAGATCAACAGGTAAATCTCCTTTTCAGCTTGTTTATGGCAAGGAAGCAGTATTTCCTACACATCTAGCTTTTCCTGTCATAAGGTTTTTACAAGAAGAAAATGAATAACCTGATGATTTTTCCGGAAGAATAAATAAGATTATAGAACTTAATGAAAAAAGATATGAAGTTCATTATAAGCTTCAGAAATATTAGAATAAAATGAAAATTTTGTTTGATAGAAAGGCTAGAGAGAGAGATTTTAAAGAAGGAGGTTTAGTGTAAAGATGGGATGCTAGGAGAGAAGATAAAGGGAAACATGCAAAGTTTGATAATATCTATTTCATACCTTTTAGCATTGCAAAGGTTAAAGGAAATCATACTTTTATCTTGCAAAACTTGGAAGGACAGTATTCCTCATTACCTATCAATGGGAAATACTTGAAGCATTATATTAAATATTAAGGATTTCCTCATTCATTCATCATTTGTACATTACTAGGGTGTTTTATTCTACATGCAATGTGTAATTGTTTTCAACAGAGAATCCATTAGCCCAAGGAGAAGGCACATGAATATGCAAGTTCTCTGCATCCTGCAAGAGGAAGCAATCCCCAGTTGGAGTCGATGTTGTAACATATTTGGTTTGATAAGTTAGTTTTTATTTATAAAAGAAGGTATTAAAAAATAGAATGAAAAAATGAAAATTCAATATAAAAAAATGATGAAATGAAACCCCATCAAAAGAAAAAAAGTTATAAGTGAGAAAATTTAAATGCCACTAAAAAAGAGTAAAATTAAATTGCAAATAAACAAGGGATTTGTGTGCAGCTTGTTTAAAATGCCATAGCCTGATGTTTTGATTTGAATCATATAGTTTAACCATGATCAAATAATTTAAATTTATGTCTCTAAATTGGTGAATAAGTTCACCAAATTGTTTAATCTTGGTAGAATGTGATTAGATAGGATAGAATAGAAGAAAATTTGGCCTGATATGCTCAAAACATGGCCAAATTATGTATTAGAATAGGATTAGGGAAAATAAATGGCCGTTATATCAAATGCGCCAATTCATAGATAATTTTTTCTTTAATTAGGGTTAGTTACCTTTTATAGGTGATTAATATTGTATAAACAAAGTTTTATAAAGTTTATATTACATTCATAAAATGGCAAAAGCATTTTTTCGTGGAGCGCTATCAAGTGGATACTTTTTGACGGTGATCCTTTTCCCCGCCCAGATCAATGGTGGGGAAGCCATTTCTCACCCCCTTCTCTTGTTTCACGTTAGCAAGAAGGGGGGCTACGAAAAGTGGTTTCCTTCTCGGCGGGCCCATTGCAACTTGTCGCCTCCTCATCACTTTGCACCCACCCCACCCCGTGCAATACCATTTACCACTACCCCTGCCTTCGAAATTTACTCATCCCATCCCATCTATATGTCACTCCACCAATAGCTATCGTCGATTCCCATGCCTTCCTCCTGCTAATCATTTTCCTTCATGTATCCTTATCCATTACACTCATATCTATTACACTCATCCCCTCTCCTTGTACTCTTTCCTCCTACCCATTACCCACCTCCTGTTGTCCATTAATGCACACAAATCTTGTAGGATAACAATGTGATCTTAATGGTAATCACCACGTTGTTATAAATAAACCCTCCATCCCTTTCACGCGACTCCCTTGTTTTCATTTCCACTATTTGAATTGAATGTTTTTAAAGCTTGACTTTAATTAAATTTTGTCACAGATTATGCCTATATTTCAAGATGAGAGTGCACTCATAAGTTTTCTTTTTACAGGGACTACTCTCTGTTCAGGTTCCCATTTCATCAGCATCTTGTTACTTTCCTTCCTTATCTATTAGAATATGGCACCCAAAATAAAGGACCAGCCCTCTAGTAGCAAGACCCTTGCTCAAGAAAATCCAAAATCCACTGATACCCTAGATCTTGAACACATCCCCTTAGATGACCAATTTTTTAAGATTGTGGACATAGAGTGCTAATTCAATATTTTCGAATTGCACCATTGGTTAAGGTAGACCTATCAGGACTTAGAGGATGAAATTAACTTATGGGAATCCCTATTTCCCATGTTCATGTTCCCTCAAACTCATCCATTTCCTAATTTAGTTATGTGGTGTTAGGCTAAGTATAATCCCCCATAGATAATTGTGGTAGCTCATGATGGAGACATTCTGATATCTATCACACCAGAAACCATAAAAAAATGCTTATGATTCCTGAGAATGATTCCCTTAGTCATTTTTTTGCTATTGTCCTCATGGATCTATACCATAATCTTACATTCCCCCAAAGAGCTAGAATTGTTGAGATCTTTCTTCCAAAAGATGTTGAGCTTCCCTATAATAACCCTCCATATCCAACCTCAATGTTCCCAGAAAGAGCTAAACACATTATCTCTCTAGTTTCTTGCCTATTAGGTTACCAAACAAACCAATGTGTAGATGAACCTATCTTGGGTTATATATCCATATTCTCCAAAGAACACAAGCCAACATTCATGTATAATTACAGTCAATTTTTGGCTAAAAATATGCATGAACAGTTAATGAAAATCACTACTAAGGTGTATTCAAGTATTCTTTTGTGCTATTTCATATGTTCCTTTTTCAACAAGGAGACATGCTACCAATATCCGTACACAAGTAGAATGATTAGCAAATAAATTAGTTAGTTACATAGTGGACCTCATTGGTCAGGAGAAACTCAACTGAGTTTAAATTTTCAGATTTTATTGAATGTTTTATTTATCCAGTTGCACAGATTCTTAGCAGCCAGAGTGAACCAACAATCAGCCTAGAGATCAAAACGATCTTGCACCTAAGTGACAAAGCTAAGAATGGAGATTGGTATCTCTACAAGAATTACACAAAGATTGGGGTATATGGCTATGAGTTAGCTCCATACAAATTGCCTAAATATGTTCCAAAGATAATTTTCTCTCTGGAATATATAAGGCAAATGATCAACATGGATGAGCTACATTTTGTTTCAGGGAAAAGAAAATCTCAGTTCAAGATCAAGTCCCAAGTGGGACCCTTTATTTGTAATACCAGAGCAGCAGGAATTGAAACAGATTCAATTCTCAAGTAGATGGGTTTTCAACCAAGTTTTACCTGGTCTTATGACCCATTCAATATAATCACTAATTTAAGGGTGAAACTTAAAACCACACCTTATAATCACACTCCAAAACCAGAGGATTGAGAAATACATGAATCAAGAACAGTGGGAGGAGAACACACTTCAGGAAGCAGAAGAGCAATTTTTACCTCATTCTACCCTCCAGAATCCCACTTCTCAAAATAAGCAGGATGAGAGGTCGAGAGAAGAATCATCATCTTCAGCAAAGGGTGAAAAGGAGTTTCACATTTATCGAAAGAAACACATGATTGACTCTAAAGTTACCACTGTTCAGGGTCAAAAAGATTCCATAGTTATTAATCTTGATGATGCACAAGTTTCTAAAGGATCAGAGGAAATTTTCCTTAACACTCCATCTTCCTCTTCAGTTTCACGAAATTTATTGGAAATTACACAGTCAACAAGAGCAGGTGAACAAGAAGAACCAAACATTTTCACTAATTTTCTTGAAATTAACCAAAAGAATGAATCTTTTAAGGCCAATGTCTATGCTCAATTCTGGAAGCAGACATCTACTTCACATCACAAATTGTTGATAGCATTTAACACTAAAAAGGGAAGGATCCAAATGGAATTCCCACAGGCTCAAGTGCCTTTTCCAAAGGCTTCTTCAAACTATAAGAAAACTATATTTTCTTTTGATGTGAATCAAATACATCCTATTGACCAAATGGACATGCACAGACAATCTAGAAAGATGATTTTCTCTACCATGACTAACGCTTCCATGGCATTTTCAAAATTGAGAACAACTCTTTCAAATGTATAGTCACAGTTGAAGATAGAAAATATATCCTCCTTAGAAAAGGATAACAAGGTCAAATCATTATAAGATTTAGTGATCAAGACTAGATATGATCCTACTGATGTTAAAGCTACAAAGGACATCATCAAGAAGAAAAATGTATACATCACAGCACTAAGGAAATAGCTCAAGTTACCTTCTACATAGGATCCACAAACCAAGGAGATTGAAGAAAGTGTTCAACAAAATGAAGAAATGCTCAAACTAATCATTGAGCAGAATGTACAAATAAAGAAGATGGAGGAACATATAGAAACTTTGCTCAAAGAAAAGGAACAGTCTGCACAACAATCTATAGCTCCAATTACAGTTATACCAATCACAGTGGCAGGGACAACAGTGGAATTGATATCAGCAACAGTAGAGTCCACATCAACTATAGGTGATCTAAATAAACTTATACAGGAGTTGTCTCTCCAGAGACAGGAAAATGAAAAGCTTCAAAAGAAATTCAAAAATATGGAGACACAAAAGATAAATAATGATACTCTTTATGTTGAAGAGATGTAGAAGACCCATAGACTAACCAAGGAGATTCAAGAGGTTGAAGATGAGTCACTAATGGCTCAGACCTTGGCCCAAGCCAAGGAAAACATTTGGGCAGATATAAGTCAATCTATAACTAAAATTTGGCCCTTTGTACAAATTATTTTTGAACAAGAAGATCTTATTACTAGATGCCAGACAACTATTGAAGAGGTCAGAGAAGCCCTTAAAGATAAAGCAAGTGAGACCACAGATATTATTAAGGTGCTCAATTCAAAAACCAGAGTTGAATGATAAGAAATTTAGATCGCAGACAAGACAGAAACTATTCTTGAGATTAAGAAAGTTTTGCAAAAGAAAAATCTCATGACTCCGTATGAGAAAAAGTACCAGACTTTGGAAATTGTTGTCAAGAGGTTTCATTTTATGTTCAACTTTCTCAACCAAAGAGGATTTCTAGGACTATTAGCATCAAATGACATATTGATTAGTTTGGAGGAGTATTGTCAAAAGCTATACACAATTGCAACTGATAAAGCTAAATTTGTAGGTATCAAAGGTCATCTTACAGGGAAGGCTTTCTTAGAAGCTTTGAATTTTGATTTAATGATCAAACATGAAATTAAACATATCTTTGTCAATATCCCTACTTTTGAAAAGTATACCTAGCTGGATGAAGTCTACAAGAAATTAATTAATATTTCTATACAAAGTGAAGAAAGATGGGATCACTTGTTTGAAATCATTGAGTAACTTTCATCACCAACTGACAGACAACAAGGCAACAGATTTTGGGGCCTAGGTCATCAACAACTTCCTTGAATATAGTGTCAGTAGCTTAACAGTTTTTGGATTCCTATATTTTTGTACTATTTTTGGATTCCTATAAATATTTTGTATAAATAACTCTTCCTTTGAGTTATTAAGGGTTGAACCCTTGGATGAGCTTTTCAAAGAAAAATTGTAATCAAACTGGAGATTTGCTTCGAATTAGTGAAAGGATTTTGGATTTGCCTCAAATAGTTTGTCCCCTTGTGAGTTTTTCTCATGTTTTAATTTCATTATGTTATTCTTCATGTATTTAAGTTTTAATGGAGAACCTCGGGTAAGATTAAACTGAATGTAAATTTATCTAAAATCACTGGTGAAGTTATAATCAATAATTAGAGATTAGTTTATAGAACTGTCTCCTGTTATAAACTCTTCTATATCTATCAATTTTCACACCCATATTCATAAAATTAAATACATTTTGTGAGCAGGTAAACATTGTTTACCTACACTCTCTCTTATAATTAACTAAATACTCAGTTTGAATATTTAGTAAGTTATAACCCTTTCAACTCTTCTATTCATTCAACTAAAAATCAATTAACTGTTTAGAGACATACAAACAACCCTTTCATTAAATTCAACATTGTTAAGGTTTAAGAACCTGCCTTTAACTATTCATAAAATTGGTCATCCAAAAAAACCTTAAAACAACAAAATATTTTAGATGCCCTAGCATGATTAATTAACCTAGAATTATCTCAGAGGACAACATCACCTACATAAAACAAGCATACTAACCACAAGAATGATCCCTGACGGCCCTGTCAGATAATGGCATACATACATACATACATACATACATACATACATATACGTATACATATACATATACATATACATATACGTATATATATATATATATATAATATATATATATATATATATTATATATATATATAGAATATAATATATATATATTATATATTATATATATATATATATATATATATATATTATATAAAGATAGATAGATATAAACAAAAATCAACATAATATTTATCACAACACAATTACAATTGTTCATAAGGTCAAGGTTAAGAGAACTTCCTTTATCCATGCACAGCATTGAGAACAATAGTTACCAACATAGCGAAGGTATCTGATGCCTCAAATCCATTAATTTACATTTATTGATACCTTTCTTATGACTTTTATGCCATTGTCCATTTGTCCCAGTGGACCTAACCAGCCCAACCAATTGTCATATTATTGCCTTCATCTACCCCTTTATTCATGCATCGGGCTTCATTCGGGTCTTATGTTACAAGTTGGGTTTCATTCATCTCTCCCTCAGCTTCATTAACTTTCTTCTTTCCCAACCAATTCCCAAGACCCTCAAAACATAAAAGGAAATAACAAGAAGGAAAGATAAAGAAAACATAGAAATCCAAGAAACAATACAACACCAAAAGCAAAGTGGCATGGCCATGCACCAAACATAGTCAAAAATACAAATCAAGCACAAAACACCAAAAGAATAAAACTTTTAACAAACACCATGACTCAAACCCATGGTTCTTAGTGCTTCAAAGGATTCTTGAGTGAAAGCTTAGCCTGAGCCTTCCTCAATATATATGGAAGTCTCTTTTGCCATGCAATTCCCTACATCATGATGTCATAAAGACACAGCTTTCAGTGCAGAAATAAATATAATATTATACCAGTTACCTTGCCCTATTGTGCCCAGTAATTTTCCATGTAACTAAACACCTACACATATCATCACTCAAGGAACTCTAATTCCCTTAATGAATCTAGCTATAACTTTAAACCAGCTATTTTGCCTGCATCTAATCAGCCATCTACCATGTAGCTTCCTCAATCCCAAAGTACTTCACCCCACTTTAACTTGCTATATTACTCTATTCTAGAGCAAGATTTTGTTTTGTTACAAAATGCATTGAAGATCTACCTAGAACTCTCCTTCTGGTTACACCTTCCATCTCGATGATGGATGCCTGATGATCTGCCTACCTACTATCCACTAATTAATACATCTGGAAAATGATTTGACCTACATCCCCAACTATTTGCGCCTCCTAAGAACTATAGTTGTGAGGTTTGCCATGCATCCACTACGCCACTCTGATACAGAGGAAAACCCTTCCAGTGATGATCTCTACCATAGTCTCAACACCGCAATGTTTCTCTGCCATTGCCTTTATTTTTCAGCTCTTCAAGCTGAGACCCATGTCTTCTCTCGGCTGCATTAAACTTCTTATACGGAGCCACATTTTCCTTGTTACCTACATCCTAAGATCATAGAACTCAGTGGCCCTTCTATCACAATAACCCTCATATAGGTACTTCTTCCTGAATAATTTCTCAAACTCATCCCAAATCATCTCCTCATCTCTAATTCCTATGAAATGCTTAACACCTTCCCACCAGATGTTTTCTTTTCCCTTGAGACTGAAGGTATTTATCTTGGCTTTCATGTTCTCTGAGTAGTCATTAAATTTTAAGATATTCTTCATCCCAAGCATCCATGCTTTTACATATTTTTATTTCTTCATTTCTCCATTGAATGTAGCAAGTTTGGCTTTCTTGAAATATTCTGGTAAATATCCCCTCTCACTCGTCCTATACGGATTCAGGCAGTGATGGTGATGATGTCTCCTGGAATCGGAGCTATATAATCCATGAGTATTGGCCCTCTTGTTAGGTGTATCTAAAGATCTTCCATCTTTGACTATATCATCTATATCCATCATGTGTCTTCTCTGCAACCTGTTTCCATATGCCTCATTAGTCTTTTTATCCTGCTTTTGCAAATCTGAAAGGATTTGAAGAATCACTACATTAAATTTTGCTTGCTTTTCCTAGGCCCTTGCAAGCCTTTCCTATGCCTCAATCAACTTGTTATTATCTACCTTGTAAATCACAATTTTTTCCTTCAAACTTCTCAATGTGTCTGCCAAACCAGGAGAATGCCCCTCTCCCTACTGCTCAATGGATCTCTCCCATCATAGCGATGTCTCTTTAGGCCTATACAAAGAGTCTTATGAATTGTACTAAACTATTCTTCTCTTCATCTCTAGTCTTCTATTGTCCTGCAACATACCATGTTAGATAAACCAAATAGAAGACATAATCAAGATCATACCTTAATGTATCTTAGGGGAGGTTATTACATATGCACAAGTCAGACCAGATTAGCACGATACATAATAATATCAAGAACTTAACTACAATGACAATAATCATCATGCAATGTATATAACAATAAGTTAACTATCACACATGACTAATTTTTGCACATGCATATGACCGCACTAATCAACTAGCATCTACCTTGCATGTAACCAAAACAACAATCATAATGACAGGCTTGCATATAACCGCAATGCATATAATAACCATTAACCATCATACCTACATGCCAAACATATAAACATGCATGACGATCTACTCTTACCCTGAGGTCTGGTGGTGCAACCTCGCTCTAATACCACACTAAAATACCAGTATTAGAGGAAAGGTTGCAAGGAATAGAACCTGCTTTGATACCATCATGTAATGCCTCCTCCCACATTTACCCAATTTTATAAGCTCTCTAGGGTAAACATGAGTTGAGTGCTATTATGACATGACCTGACCTCCAAATACTAATTATGGAAGTGGGGCCTATAACCGAAACACATACTACCACCCCTTAGGGACACTTGATCACTCAGCAGCTTGAAAACCACCTCTGGTGATCAACCCTTGAGTTGGAACTCAATTTTACAAGCTTAACACCCCAACCACATCCATAACACATTGTGCATGTGGTTATGAGGCTCCAAGAACACCCATAAGCCTTCTTGCATGTAGTTATGACCAAAATTTCCATGTTTTTTGCATGTGGTGGCAAGATCTATCGCTTTTTTAGGGCTAGTCTTCAGGCCACTGCCCAAAAGTGCCCAAAACCTTTCAGAATGCAATCAATGATGATAACATGTTTGTGCAATAAAAAATCAAGCCAGGTCTTTCTCAAAACATGTTAGTCTCACAATAAAAATTTAGTCAAACATATGATAAACATAAAAGCTACAGGTCATGAATGCATATCTTATCATAAAATTTTGTACTTCATTAGAGAATCATCAAAAGGTCCAATTCCCTCTCAAGTAACTGCAACAACACTTTTTAGTATGTGCATTCATCAATCATTTAATAACTTATTGGCTCATGAATGGGATCCATAGTAAGAGCACATCATATAACCATGCATATAACCAGAATAGAAGCCATGAAAAATCAACCATAAGATCAACATAATAACCAGTGCATATGCTTATTGATCACAATAGGAATATATCTCATATTAACATATGCAAAATTCAACCAGGTCAGGGACTTCCAAGTACCACCTGACCATAGATTGGAGAACCAAATCTCTCTTTCATCCAATCAACCCTGTGACTTATTCCAAGCATGAATGTGGGATCATATGAGTTAAACAAAAATATAACCAACCAAGCCTTCTAGAGGCCAAACCACCTCAACCCTCAACCACAGTGATTTCACCTAAACTAGTCTAGAAATCACTACCATCAAAACAAACTTGGATGTATCTAACTTCCTTCAATAGCTCCAAAGGAATTTTCCTATCTCCACCCATCCGTCAAGAGTTCTAGGAGAAAGCCCATATCCACCCTTGACCCTTGGGAATTTTCCCAAGACCACCTCAACCAAGATCCAAGTCTACTGCCCATCCAAAGCTTAAACCAAACAAGGAACCCACAACACCATGGCTATCTAGGAAATGGCATGGCAAGGTTGGAACCACTGTCAATATAGGAAAATCCCATGCCAATGATAACAAACATAAACAATAAACCAATGCATGCATAATGCATTTGAATCCCAACACGTTAAATCTCACATGCACATTGTTACCTGCAACCCACAGCTAATTTCTATCCTTACTTGAAATTGTCCAAACTTCCTCTTAAGCACCCTTTCTTTCCTTGCCTGCTTCTCCAAGTGTTTTCTCCTTTGCTTGTTCTCTCTCTCTTTGTTGAAACTGATCTAAAGTTGAGCAAAAGTTGTCAATTATTTCTCAGGTGCCTTTTTATCATTAGTGTCCCATGTCTCTTCCTTTCCTTTTCCTTTTTCTTTCATTTTCCTCTAATTTCTCTCTAATTTCCCTTTCATGCATATTTGTGTCTCTTCACCTTCCTTTTCTCTTATTTTCCTTTATTTCCTTAATTAAATGCAAATTATTGCCTCTTTTCCTTTGCCAATTCCTTTTCCCAATTTCCATATTCATTAATAAACCACAAGTGATTCCCACTTTAATGTTTACCCGCCACTCATCTTGGAATATGTGTCCCATGATCTTGGTCTTATTTTATTTACATGGAAAATCAATCAGGGGTTATTACAATAAGATTGATATTTTTGGTAATTTCATGAGGCTAGTTATTCATTGGGTTGAAGATAGGGCCATAGATTTCCCTCATCTGTTGGCTAAAAAATTGCATTATGCCCAACAACAAAGTAAAATTAAGAAGGTTAAGTTCAGTTTCTCAGGAACATTGCAAAAATATATTGATTTGTATCGACCTAATGTTCAAACAAGGCATCTTAAAACTTACATTAGGAGATCAAAACCAAAGAAAACCATTGAGGAATAACTTGAACAGACTCTTGTTGAAGGTGTGGAAAATTTTGTTGATATAGTTTTCCATGCTGAAGATATAGTTGTTAGTGTTCAAGCAGACTTACATGTTTGTATGGATGAAAATGAGGAGCAGGAAGGTATGGACCATTATATGGAAACATATATTGATGATTTTTCTAAAATAGACAAAATTCATTCTAAAATGTCACCTCGGTATAATTTCCCTTATATGGGTGATTCAACATCTACATGTCCAAGTTTAAATTTGCATAGTCCAACATACAATTTTGATAATAGATTTGTTTTATTAGTATATGATAGAATGATCCATTACAAACAAGTTGCAATGGAGTATTCTTCCTCTTTATACATATCGAAGGAAAAGCACGAACTAAAGGAGAAGGATATTTTTTGAATGAATAAAGAAGATTGCAGTGTTGCAATCAAAAATTGTACAACAAACACAAAAATTAATGAAATACATAAATGCCAAGGATAACATTATTGATGAATTGTGTAATCAGGTATCCATAATGAGTAATGAAGGTACGAGGGATATAGATGCAATACAAGCAAAGTTCAAAAAATTCAAGCTACATATGATGAAAAAATTAGTGAACTTGAAGAGGAGTTAAGAAGAAGACCATAGGTTCTTAATATACCTCCATTGGCAACTTTAGATACTTTTGAGGCTAAATTAGTCAGGATATTGAATGAAAAAGATAAATTTATTAAATATTTAAAGGTTGAAATTGCAAATAAATCTAATAAGGACCAACATACGCATGAATCACAGTGTTAAGTATGCAAAAAAAGAGTGACTAAGTTGGAGAAAACCTATGATAGGCAAGCTAATAAGTTGAAAAAGAGATGTCCCATAATTTTCTAGGCTAAACACATGATTAAAGAACCTAAAAAGGAAAAGCTCGACATAGTAAAGAAGGCGGCACTAAGAGTGGGGTTAAAGGTAAGGGTAAGGGTAAAGGTAGAAGTAGGGATATATGAGTAAAACAAATGCCCTCAAACGAATTGGAGAAATCCCAGCTAAAAGCATAATTGAAGGATTTAGAGGACACTATCTCAACCATGAATTATGTGGGTGATTTGTACGCCTCACCACCAATTGTTGAATTTTTGAATAAGAAGGTAGCTGGGAGAGAAAAAATAATTACAGAGCTACACAATGATCGCATGAGCAGCCAAAAGGCATAACATTTGGGATGTGATATGGAGATACAAAATTTGAAATCACAGGTTTCTGATTCGTAGCTACAATTACAGAGGGGGAAATGACAACAATCAACAAATCATCAACAATCGAGGAAAATACAACTTCAGGATAAAGTACAACAACTCACTAGTGAATTGGCCAATTGTAGATATTAACTAAAATCTAAAAAAGAAGATCTTGAAAGGAAGGAAATTGAGCACAAGCAGAGAAAATTTCTAATTTATTGAACAGGCTAAGCCAAGAAAAAGCCAATTTGAGAAAAAAATTATGAAAGGAAAATTCAAGAGCTAAGTAAGAATTAAAGGATGTGTTTGTCATAACTCCAAAACAATCACAGATCTTCACAAAAGGAAAGAGACACTCTTCTTCTCAAGAGTAGGGCTTGCAAAATCCTCCCACGCATCCTCAAGTTTTTGAATAACAACTTTTAGGTGTTGTATCTATGTAGACACATTTCAAGATGTAATATATATATCCTATTTTTTGTTAATATGTTTTATATATCATTATATTTTCTGTTAACATGCTTTTTTTAATAAATTGCTAGTATTTTTTTAGGACTTTCTTTTATGTCTCCTTCATGGGGTTTATATCTGGTTGTGGTCTCACTGAGATCTAGTTACTCTTTTATTTTTGGACAATTTAATGGACATTTATAAGCTGATAGCTTACTGAACCAAGAAATCGGTGTTATGGAATGTACTAAATTTCTATTTGAAATACAAAATATGTCTTCTTTCCATGGCAGAACAAATTTACAAAATGCTTAGTGTGTCATATGGCAAAATTTACCATAGTGTGCCTCAAAAGGGAATCTGGGGATTCTTGGAGCTGGAGGTGTAATTTTTAACCAAAATAGTCAAAAAAATTGGTCTTATGCCTAGGGGATTGGCACTGCCTCAATTAATTAGGTAGAGATGTGGGTTGCTTGGAAAGGTATCTCCATTCTTCTCCAGCATGGTTTTTTCTATTAATAAGAAAATTGCATAAAGCTTACAAGAGATACAAATTTAGCAGCATCAAAACAAAATAGTTGCATAATAATATTGTATATATCAACATCGCCATGAATATAATCCACATATCCTTATCTCACCAAGAAAAATATCCTTCTAAGACTAACAAAATGGTACAAAAATAGGGCTTCAAGTTGCAAGAAGTTATCAACTCCAGCTCCAACATTCCAAACTATCAAGTAAAAGACATAATGCCTTTACTTATTTAGTAAATAAAGAATAGAAATTTTGAATCAACCATATTGGCCAAGAAAAGAAGCATGGGCATGTATTTTAGTGAAGCAAGGCAATTTTGGCCTGCTTGACAGAAATGCACACCCAGCCTTCATTACAAGGCCAAATTGAATGATTCGACTTGGAGAGTATTTTTTTACTCATAAAGAACATTAATACAATTAAATTTTTCTAATTTTTCCCATAGAATTTTTTTTTTCTTAGGCTTAAAGAAATATTTCAATTTGTTTTATAATATAAATTAATGAGAAAACTTTTTACACATTCAAATTAATGGTTTCGATTTACATTATTTTACATACATGATATATGAAATTATATTCTGTAACAATTGCATACTTAATTTATTGTTATTCAATAGTATTTTCATCCTAGTTCTTTCTAAGTCGAATCAATAAGCTGACAACACCTCTAAACCATTATCAACCAATAAATGAGTTTGAAATAGATAATTTGTATCGACACAAATAATACTGAAGCGTTTCAAAGTTTGGGCCATAAAAATGATCAATTTTTAAACATGGATTACAAACAATTCTAAAAATTCCAAATTCTTGTTCATTAACATTATTGTCTACAACAATTTAATCTAGTGTATCATTGTCATTGTTCATATGTTCTTCCAAGTATTTAATATTATGATCATCCTCATCTTGACCTGCATCATCTTCATCATCATTGAAATTTGACTACAACCCATCTATATTTTTAGTAGATGCATTTGGATCGGCGTTTTCTATACCATCCATATTGTTTTCTTTTATAACATCATCTAACTCTATATTGTTGCCTTCTTGTGCCTGAGCATAACCATCTTCAACATCATCATGGATGTCAATTTTTTGATGTTCTCTAATTCATCTCTCTCATTTTGTTGGCCATCATTGTTATACTTAGTATCCACTAATGCAGCATCAAATACATGCCTTAATCTTGGATCATAATGTATGACAAATATCCATTCCGAGTCCAAATATCTTCATAGAAAAGTACCACATGAATGACATACATATATTAGACCTATGTTATAACAATTTTGTTATTTAGTAAACACACACATACATATATTCGTAATAAATTATGAATTAATAGATTAATGATCACTACCACTTCTTGTTTTAGTTAAAGAAATACCTGCTCATAATAAATTGGTAGAACATTAGTATCCTTATCCTGTGGTAGGAACCTTGAGGAATCTATAGAAAACAATCCACTATGGGTATCATATCTCAGTGTCCTCTCAAATGCTTCATACCATATACACTTAAAAAATACAACACTTAAAAGAGTGGTAATCCAACTCAATAATTTATTAGATTTCCCCAACATATTGTATATTCCCTCTAATAATATTCTTATCTTTTGAGCTTGATCAACTATATTTCTTGAAATCAGCTATGATGCAAAAATCAAAGTATCATCTCTTTACATCTACACTTTCTACATGATAATGTTGACCATATGTCCACATTGCATAATATTTCATCGCCTGTGAAATACCATTTATTTTAGTTAAAACAAATATAATGACAAATATTAAAATAGTTAATAGTGTCAAAACTGTAAGGAAATAACATTTTGTAAAATACCAATTGTGCCTTTCTTCCGCATCCTCTACACATGTTGATTCATCTTCTTTTATGTTTGAATCTATACCTACATCTTGTATTGATTTTGAATTTTTTCAATAACCCATTTTACTGTGCAATCTTTTCCCCATTCCCCAGGCATATCAGTGGGAAGTGGAGTATTCCTTGGGTTCGATCTCTTAAACTGTCTCCTTGCTTCTAACACTTCTTCTCTCTTTTTATCATATAAAACAATCCATTTGTTCATAAAGTCTGTGTGATACAGAATGAACTTGTTGAGTATAGAATTTTCATCTACACCTATTACATGTCAACATGTTTATTTCAAACTCCAAATTTCATGTTGTATATTTGATAAATAAATTACAAAGTAAATTATTGATTGCAAGAAAAACAACCACAATGATCATGAATGTACTTACTAATTTCTACTTCAACACCATTATATTGTGTTTTTTCTCCATCAATAATATCTTATTCTCATTCTTCATCCCAGAAGTATATCCCATCCAAGGAATTCACATAGGAAAAAAATGCTTCATTCAATACATACCCTTCAGCCATGCAACCCTCTGGATGTGCCTTTTTCAAACATATTCTTTTTGAGTTTTCATATACCTCTTAAAGAAAAATATCCACCTCATTGATATGACCCCCGCCAATTCAATTTCATCAATTAGGTGTATAAGTAAATGGACTTGTAGTTCCATGAAACCTGTAGGGAGCTCCTTATCAAATATGCATACAATTTCTATAATTTCCTTCTTCCATTTTGGCACTTCACATTGGTGGATCTCCTTGGAGTTCACCCACCTAATATAAGAGTAGAAAATTAGTATGAACCTTTAGTCAAAAATTAAAATAAATATAATATCTCTATGTCTCTCACACATAAACATTCCATATCACATACCTTACAAATGTTGACAATCAACTTATGGCATTCCTTAAGTCAACCGTAAGACATGAATACCCCTTAATTGTCAATGGCATGATATGATTTTCAAACAAATTTCTCAAGGATCATTAATAATTTTTCTCAGACAATAGAATATCAAAACATATTTTGTACTTAATCAATGTTCCCAATAAAAGTTAAATGATGATAATACCTTCATGAAATATGAAAATCATGTGGTTTAAATCTTGTGACATGTCCATTCACTGTAAAATATTTTTCTAATGATGACCCATATCCGGTAGTTGTCTTCATTGAATATATGACTTTTGTTAGTTGGTTTAGCTCTATTTTCTTCAAAATCCATGGAGCTTTTTCATATTTCTCATTTTCCTTGTTTGGCCACAACTATCTTCTATCAAATTTTGTAAGTGAAAGAGCAATATCTCTCTTTGAAGACAAGGTATCCTTCTCTTTGCTTGATATATGTAGAAATATATAATCTTGGACATTTTTGAAGATGTGCATAGGATCTAATAGGTGAGTTATTAATAGATCCTTCTAGTAAGGGAGCTCATAAAATATGGATTTTCTTTTCATTACTTCTGGTATATTAACTACAATTTGTTCTGGTTCTTCAATTGAATCACCCCGATCAAGAAAATCCTCCCAAACTTTCGATTCACCATCTTCATACTTATTAATCCAATCACCTAGAACCATAATCATGGGAGGGCCACTATTTTCAACTTTTCCATCAAATTGATTCTTCTAGAGATTTCTAAACTTATGATCTAGTGGTAGATTATAAGTTTGCATGAACAAATTTATGTAGATATTTCGAATATTGCCCTTGAAATTGTTCTACACATCTTGGACATGCAAATATCCTCTTTGTTTTAAGCCCTATAATTTAATAAGTAATGTTAATAACATCAAAATAATAGTATAAACGTAAGTAAGAAAGTTGGGATGAAAACAAATTACGAGTGTAAATACGTAAATATTTTACCTTACCAAAACAAACACCAAGTCTTGATAAATCATGAATAGACCAGCATAGCACACCATACAACATGAAGGACCTATTTTATGGAGGACATGATATGCCATACACTCTTATGCCTTTCCATAATAGTTGCATCTAATCAATAAAAGGTGCAGGATAAATTTCCATTTTTTTTACTTGATGTTTTCCTGGAACGATGAGATTCATCATAAGGTGATCCTTTCTAAAACTCATCCATAGGGGGATATTGTATACTATCAATCTGATTGTCCAAACACTATAATTTGAGCTCAAGAAAGAGAATGGGAACACTCCATCAATTGTAAGACCAAACCTAATACTACGAGGTTCATCTTTGAATTTTCTTGGCCATTTTTCCTTTATGTGTTTCATTGCTTTGGAGTCGGCTAGAATTTGCATGAATCCATCTTTACTCCTATTCTTTGCATGTCATTCCATCAATTGTGCAAGTGACTTGCAACTAAAAATTCGTTGAAGTCTAGGTATAATTGACATGTGATGTAAAACCTTCTTTGGAACTGTAGGACCTTCTACATTTGTACAATATTGCTTCTCTTTGCATACAGGGCATTCTACCTTGTCTTGATATTCATATCTATATAAAATGAAAAAAAAATACATGAATGAAATTGCTTATATTCAATCCCCAACTCAACCAATAACTGACGTGCTTCTCTGCAACACATTCTCTTTAGGGAATGTTTTATTGTATAGTGCCTTGTAAGATTGGTTGAGATTAAAATCAATTGAATGTTTGACTTATAATGATGAACATGTTTGATATGCCAATCTATACTAGGACTATTTATATATAATATATGGTTTTATAATCCCCTTAAAGAAATATAAACAAAGTTGATGAATGTTTATGACTTACATACACCAATTGAAATGCAAAGTAAGAAATAGATTTCAACTCAATTCAGTAGGGTAGTGAATCCTTTGTCTAAACAACCAAATAGTGACTTGATTTCTAACAATATTAATGTGAATGCAAGTTTTGAGGTTCTACTTTCACTTGATTTGAACACGGGTGTCTTAGTTGCTTTCTTGATTGAGTCTTTGAGGTTGTTATCATCAAGATTACATTGGTGGTAATTACCCCTACTATCATCATTATTGTCAACCATATGATTGTTATCATCATCATTGTTTGCATCCCCAAATAAACATGTAAGAATTTCATTCAATCCTTCTTCATGGAGTGCATTTTCACTATTATCATCATCATTAAGGCTAGGTAGCATGTCATTAATGTATGCTAATCTCATCAGCTCTTCAAATTTCTCAGTTGGTTGTGTCCTCTTCAATCTTTCTATTTTCACCTTGGTATGGTTTAAATCTTAATAACCTAAATCATGTTGTCTAAATCTTAATAACTTAGTTTGACCTTAGGTATTAGGATGTCATTAATATCTTCTAGATATAAACAAACACAAGCATTATTTAATGTTAGGAAACAATTGGATAAATCATGTATCAATTTCAAAGAAATATAATGAAATATGTCTTAACACGAATATATGATTAGCTAATAGGTAATACAACTAAAAAAGACTAACGTGAATGACCAATTTAGTATAGGAGAAAAAATAGGACTACCTAACAAGTACTACAATTATATGAATCAAACATTTATGTTGGTCATTTTAATTGTGTCACTTCAGCAAACCTTCTGTATCCACAAGGTGTTTATGTTAGTTCTTACAATTAATCCACTAATCCTTAAGCCCTTAAACCCTCACCACTAATGCACGTATCCCATAAGCCCTAAACCCCCTAGCCTTAAAATACCTAACCCCTAAACATCCTAACTCCTAAAGAATTAACCCCTTAACCCCTTAGTTGTTAGCCCTAACCTCTACACCCTTAAATCCTTAACTACAACCATTAACACCTTAAACCCTTAGCCCCTATCCCCTAAGCCCTTAACCCCGAAAACACCTAAAACTTCATTTTCAAATACTATATTGATGACCCATCATGCAAAATATTATAATGAATTGCCATAATGTTAAAATCTTATATGTCCACAAAAATGACACATATCAGTCACATGAATCTTTCAAATAAAAGAAGTCGAAGAAAGTCACTAATAGTGCACCTATTTCATTTGCTAGTCACTAATATCTCACTTATTTCCCCAAAACCACATAGAAAATCTTTTTTCAGTGACCTAGTCACTAATCTTGTCGCTAACCAAAAACCCTCTTATCACTCTTTGTTTATCCTTGCCCATTTCAATCTTGGTGCTAACCAAAACCCCTCTTGTCACTCTTTGTTTATACTTCCCCACTTCAATTTTTTGTTCATGGTCCATTAGTCGAGAAGCAGAGGAAGAAACAAGCCTGAGAATTTTGTCTAGCCAAAATCTCTATGAAAAAGTCTCATCTTTTTGTTCACCATGAATAGCAATTGTTGTGGGATTCACTAGCATGGCTATTATTCGGTAGATGAGGTTTTCTCTTAATGCATGAACAAAAATTCTATTATTTTTCAATTGGGGTTTAATTTTCAAATATTTAGGAATCACAATCTGAAAAGGTTTTATCTTAATGCATGAACACAAATTCAATCCAATGCAATCCGATGACATAAGTGAATCAGGTTTTCGGTTTGATAGGGAGACTACGTTGGTGTTCATTTTCATTTTTTTTGTTTCTTCCCATTGGCCATCAGTGCTCTACTCTACATTGAGGGAATGTTGGCCTACACACTTAGCTCCTCTCCATTCCTTTCTTTTGGTTAATGGCTCCCAAATTTGCTCAAGTAAATTCTGATTCCATTAATTTTGAATCTCCCAAATTTCATTTTTCTTTTGTAGTGTAGAGTTTCCTTATGGTTTTTAATTCCTTTAGTTTCTTTTTTTCAAGAAAGAATAATCGAACATGTTCCATTAGTGAAAAAAACATGTTTACATGTAATCTAATATACCAAATATCTATATATATAATAATTATATATATTATATATATATATATATATAATATATAATATATATATATATATATATATATATATCCACAATATGCCTTTGAAACCAAAAATAAAACTGATGTATCCAAGCCAACATGAAGTTCCAAAAATAAAACCAAGTCCACCCATACCCTATCAACCCAGAAAAATGGGTGACCAAAATAAATTAAAAAAAAAATACCAACTGATATAACGAGATACAATACAACTGTACAAAAAAACACAAATCATAAGACCCGTCAAATTATTGTGTGGAAGACCAATGATGTATTTGCAAGCAAAAACAACATATTGGAGAATAAAGCATCAACACCAGTTTATGAAACTTGATCTCATATTTAGCCCTCGCCTAGAAACTGAGTATTTAAAATATCCCTGATTCATGGCTAATCCATCCTTAGACAAGGCATCAGCAACCGAATTAAACTCCCTATGAAAATAATTGAAGGAAATCGATTAGAAAAGCTCCTTAATATTTAGAATACTCTACATCCAGTTGAACATGAGTGGAGGGGTGAAAGAAATGCCCATGTTTATCGTATCAATGGTTAACTTGGAATCCAAAAAAATATTTATTGTATCCAGTTTTAAGAGTTTATCACAGTAGAGAACACCCCATAAAGTGATTATTTCTACTCTGTTATTCATCACATTTCCTAAATTCCAACTAAAATGAAAATTGTGATCCTTATTTATGTATATATTTTCCCCACAACCATAAGTGTTATTGCCTTATGCTAGGATATTCAACTTCACCTTCATTTTCATAGTCAAATTTTTATTCGACTAGCTGTCATATTTTTTATGACAAGTTGTTTTCCTTGTGCTAGGATATTCAACCAAGTGTTCATTTTCTAAGTCAATTCATTATTCAACTGCCTTCATTTTCGCTCTCTTTTGAAATTGTTTCAAGAGTTTTGAAAGTTGAGGTTAAACTCCTGACCCTATTTTTCGCAAATATGTTGTCATAGATCCTAATTCTTTGTTTTTTTCTTGTATCTAACTCTTCTAATTTCTAGTAGGCCGAGAAATTCGGTGGAGAGAGTACATCTAGGTGAGGTTTTCCCTCCATACCAGTAAATTCAACAAAACTCCCTTGCCTTTTCTAGTATTCAACTACATATTTGAATCTACTTCTTCTTTATTGTTATCCAGAAGCCTCTCTAGTCGGTTCTACCAAGATTTTTCTATGTTGTATCTTCATTCTTGGTCTTACCAAACATATGGCATAAAAACTCATGGTCCAGTACTAGGGATATTTTTGAGCCTTTGAGCAATGTTTAGTTGAATTTGGGCAAGCATTTATGACATGGCCATTGTCAAATAATTTCTAGCATCCCAAATCCATGTGCTTGAAATCCAATCGTTGATTCCATTCATTTCCTCTGCATTCTAAGATGAAGACACATCTACATGTTATATTCAACACAAATCCTTGCATGATATATATTGGAAAGTTTTATGATTTTAGGAGTGATGGATACAAATTTTCTACTAGAGTTCCCAATCATCAAATTCTTCCAAAGCTTTGGCATCCCTATACCTCATCTAATCCTTGACAGCATTACCCACAGGGATCCTAAATGTGGATCATTCCTTGACTACCAAGGTCTTATAAAAAAAACCCACACTATTCCAAAGCGAAAGGCCTTCCTTTATAACACAGTCTCTATCAATGAATTATGGGTTGAACACTCTCTTGCTTAGCGGTATATAACTACAACATATGTTAGTGGAGCTTTCCAAGACTTCAAAATCTGTTGTTGAGGATATTTGTCCAAGACACTAAATCTCTAAATTAATATCTTATTTTTAGAATAATTAATTTTCTTCTTGAACACTATTTAGATCTAAAGATATTGTTTGCATTATCATTAGTTTTGCAACAACAAAATAGAGCTTACAAATTTCCACACACCTAAGGGGGGCCATAAACTAGCCAAAGTGTCAGATGTGTATGTTTGAGATAAGTAATCTTAAAAAATATACATGAGAAATTTCAGTGAACTCAAGTTGGAAGATTCTTTGTCTTGGAAGGAAATCTTTGCCAAAAAAAAATGTGATTTGAGGTGGTGTGGAAACCACCATATAAAGGATCCTATGATATAATTAGAGAAGACAATGTGGAGAGAGACCTTAGTGGCTAGGGTAAAACCCTAGCTATGCCATGTAAATAGGAATCCCTTCTTTTCTTCAATCACACACAAGCACACATAGGCACACACATAAGGGATCGATGATCCATCTTAGAAGAGAATGTGGTGACGGAATGTGAAGAAAACATGAGTCCCTTCTTTTCACCATACATATACAGACACGCATACAGATATAAATATATCTTTTTGTAGTATTTTGAATATATAATTACAATGTGTCAAACACATGATAATACACTATAGATATTCTATCTAAATTAGTCCTGATGATGGACCCTCTTTGGGGTTTGAAACGTCGACAGAATGAACACAAAACTGTGGATAATCCGGATCATGCCACTACAAAATACTACCACAGAAGCCTAAAATCTAACACAACACTATAGATACCATGAACTTTAGTTTTCTCATTTGATACTATCAAAAAGCATTGCGTAGATAAGATTATAGATGAGAATGGTATGAAATGGGGTAGAAAAATCTCGTTGCTTGTACTCCTATATCTCACAATCAATTTCATTAGTAACACACACACATATAAAGGATTTGATCATCTATCTTAGAAGAGAATGTGGAGATATACCTTAAAACCATATCCATGCTATGTGAATAACGCACGAGTCCCTTCTTTTCATCACACACACACATAGAGACAAAGAAAGTATTGTTTTGGACCATTTCAAAAATAGAAATCCAATGCATGAAACACACAATAATACATAATATATCATACATTTAGAATCATGAACCATATTATTCTCATTCTATGTCATCCAAATTTATTATGTATATAAGATGATTAATGGAAATGGAAATAACAAATCTGAAATAAGGTAGAAAAATATTATTGCTTTTACTCCTACATTTCATAATCACACTCGTTAGTAGCACACATATAAATGATATGATCTTCCATCTTAGAAGAGAATTTGGAGAGATACCTTAGTGGCTAGGGTAAAACCCTAGCCATGCCACGTGAAGAAACATAAGCCCTTTCTTTTCATCATGCGCGCGCACATGTATACAGACAAATAATTTCATCATGCCCACACACATGTGAGCCATTTCTTTTCATAAGCCCTTTCTTTTCATCATGCGCGCGCACATGTAAATTTAAATAGTTTTCATAATATTCCTATAAGAGTAGGTCGATCTAAGGTTGCAAATCTCAATAAAGAAGAGTTTGGGAGGCTCAATTTTTAGACCTACTTCTTGAAGGCAAAACCCTCACAGATTTCCTATCATCTAAAATAAAAGGTCATAAACCTTCCCAAATTCATGACAGCTCATGGGAGTTTTATGCTTCCCCAATTGATCTTGCAGGGCTATGCTTCATAGCAGTCATAAAACTAGGTCATGTTCCATATCCTTCTCTACCTTTCTCGTGTTTCCATCAACATAAGACACTTTCAATAAAGGTGAAATGGTTAGATTACTAAATGAATGGTTTTGAAGAATTTCAGTTTTCCTTATGTTTTTAGACTACATGAAGAATTCAATGAGGTTGTAGTGGTGTACATGTTAACCCATGAATCAATAGATATAGTGGAAGATGGTCCAACACACCAGTCAGTCGATAGTCTTGCAAGTCTGCGAGTTGTGTCAAATTTGTTGGTCTTGAGACCTTGTGATGATAATGAAGCAATAGGAACATACACAATAGAAATTAGATACAGAGAAGGTTCATCTATAATTGCATTGTCTGGGCAAAAATTGACTGCAACCTAGCAAAGACAACAATTGAGGGTGTGGGTATGTGATAAGTGATAATTTTGACAAAGATGAACCAAAACTCATCTTGATTGGAACTAGATCAGAGCTCTTCCTCTAGAGGTTTCTGCCAAGAAACTCAATAAAAGGAGGAAGAAAGGTAAGAGTGGTCTCCTTAGTTTGTTGGGAATTGTTTAATAAACAACCACAAGTATATAGGGATGACATTCTTCCTCCCATTGTTGAGAAGATATTTAATGTTGAAGTTGGTTCTCCTCTGGGATGGGGAGAATATGTGGGCTCTATGGGGCTAATACAAATTGTAAGAGATTTTGGAGCTAGTGGAGATTTTTGAGAAAATGGGATTTACAAAAGAAAATGTAGCAGAACTAGTTAAGTCTCTCTCATGTCACTAGTTGTATTCTAAAATTCCATAATCTTCCCACCCAAAACAATTTTATAATCTGCAGTACCATAGTTTTCTATATGAGAATAAAATTTGGTTTTTTTTATATACGTGTACAGAATTATCGTTCCCACAACCATTCTACAAATGTCCAACTATGGCATTCAATGTTGTTGATTGCCTGTTTTTTTTTTTGCTTTTCAATTGTCTATATCCTACACCTACTCGATAAATTTTCTCCTTTAGGGTCATCATGAGCACCATTCTCAAGGGCATACTTCCTTTAGGATCAAATATTGTCTCTAATGGAACTTTGAATTGCTCCAAGACGTAGTACCCTAAGATAGGAAGATAAGGTGATGAAGAGTATCAAGAAAGGGGGAATGTCCAATGTGATACCCATATCTAAGATAATATGGTCAAAATAATGTATAATAGGGCTCTCTCCTTTATTTATTTATATAATAGGACAAGAAATCCAATGACGTAAGGTGAGGCTAAGCCTCTACAGGCAGCTCATTTTTGTACAAGAACATATGCCCTCAATTAAAATCAAGGTTGTAGGTTTCCAGGATAAGTAAGGAGAATATTACAATACTGAGCAACAATACATCCATCTTTAAGTAGTCATGACCCCTGATAGCCACTTGTCCTCACTTTAGATTCTTTTTGTAATAGTCGGTTATAGACAATCTCTTAATTTTGCACAACATTTTTACAGTGAATCATAAGCACATTGTAGCCAAAGGGTAAATATAAAATTTCTTTAAGTGTGTACTGGAAAGATTGTTTCATTACTACACCAAAACAAACTCTATTAAAGTAGTAGGATTAGAGAATGATATTACTTTGAGATTCCTCATTCAAAAGGTGTTCCTTTATTCATGAGAATCCCAAATGGCTAGAAATTATACACATCGAGTTAACAAGACATAGACACCAACATGAGCCAATCCTTGACAAGGATGTGACTTCACAGTTTACAAGAGAAATTTGTCATTCTTTTCAATTGGATGAGGATCCCTAAAATTTGAAAAATAGCATAGTTGTTTCCCAAGTCTAGATAAAATCCACCTCTATGTCTTCTGAATTTCAATAATGATGTTGGAAAACATCAAAAGCGAGCTTCTTGGTTGAGAGAAATCAACGTCAACAAAATTGCTAAATTTTTGGCATGGTTGTGAAGAAACATAGAAGACTGAATGTTATTCTACAATAATTTGGAAGTCTGAATTATGAATAGAAATTGCTATAGGAAAAGAAATGTAAAAGAACCCAAGCACACCCCAACATTGCAGTATAATCATCTAACCTTTTCAGGTTTGGGAGAAATATTGGTTAGAATTTTACTTTCCGTAAGGAAAAATGGAATCATGTATGCCTTTGAGAGAACATATTTAGAACATGTTTGTTGTTGTCTCCTTCAATCCCTTGAAAGAATGGCTTCAAGATACATACACCAGAGCTTCCTAGAAGGCTATAATAAGAGAACCATTTCAATAATATTTAGTATGGGTGAATAAATACCAATAACTTGCCCAGATCCATTAACAAGGGTATATATTGTAAGACTAAAAAATGAATACCCATTTCCTATTTATACAAGGCATTGATAACTAGAACTGTTACCATGGATTTCCTCTGAAAAAAATAACCACGGTAATATCAAGCATGATTAGGCAAGAGAAACCATGTCCTTTGGCCTTATGGAATATGCTACATGGGAGATGATAGTTAGATGTCCTTATGTATCTGGTATTGAATTTGAAGGCATAAATACCTTTCAAAACCAACTAGCTCATTCTCAAGAACTCTCCTTGTTTATGAAGCAATAATAGCAAATTGCTTTTCAAAGACAGGGAGTTATATTTTATCAAAATTTGATTTTACACCTATTTATTAATGATAACCATATCTTTAACATAAACATGCCTTCTAATATTTGTTTTTTTTTTTTTTGGACTCAAACTTACAGTGAACATGAGTATTTAATATTGGAAGTGAAACATCTTGCCACACAACGAAAGTATTGTTTGGCTACTTCCCATTTAACACTGGGACAGAAATGTCCTACTATGCTATAGAAGTCTTGTTCATCTATTTTAGAATAAGCCTCCCTTTAAATGAATGCAAAAATCCCGCACAACGTCCCAAGCCATGGAACTGACTTAATTTGGCATTCATACTAACTGCTAAAAGAATTTTCTTATTGTATAATAGAATAATCTTCTTTCGAGAGAAGCCCAAAACAATATATGCCAAGTGAACTGATACTAAATTTGGCTACTTCCAAGCATTACAATTGTGCCTCCACCACCTCTGGCACTCGGAAGTGTACTTCTAGTTAAATTTGGATTATATAAATGATAGTTGTTGTAGAAAAATGTTACAAAATACCACTTAAGAAAATGTGGTAGACAAAAGATACTTCTATCAAAAATTTATGATCAACACTTAAGAAAGGAGTTGAAGCTATAAATTTATAGGGCTAATCGAGCCACAAATTCAACAATGAATTTGTTTCTCCTCTTGTGGATACAAGTTAAATATAGGTCCTTCAGAATCTAGAGTTTTTGACGCACCAGTAGTTATCATTCCTCTTATACTTTCCAAACTGAGGTTTGATGGCATAATGAGGAAAATCCAAACACAGTCGAAGTTCGTTGTCACCTTTATGAGAATACCAGCTAATCTTCTTTTACTTTTGTGGAAGGCTTAGGTCACACTTCTAAATGAGGCGAGTTTTGATCTTTTATTAGAGACCTCAAATTGTTCAGAAATAAGAACATTTGTACATTGGTACTAAGAAGTATCCAAGGGAAAGTAATAATTTATCATGAAGGAATCAACAACCTAGGAATTTTAATATTAGGCACCTCTAGCATGACAAGAATACTAAATATGATGCCAATGATGAAGCAGGAATTTCCTTGGATCTAAAGGATCAAGTTATCAAGGAGGGATAGCGGCTTTGGAAATTAATATAAAATCTTTGCTTACAGTCTGCATTCTGATTTATTGTGTTTGGTTCTATTGATCCATTAACGTTCCCTTTTGTTTTGTATTATATCTAGTTCCAAAGAGTATATTTTTATAGAATTCTAGATATTTTGTTCAATTATCCAAGTACCCAATAGCTCAAGAATCCCCTACAATTCTATAGTTGTATATGAACATGGTATTAACCAGGATCAAGGCAACGATATATGGAGGAAATAATTGGAATTGTGATTGTTAACTATGTTTGAGCAACTCTTCCCTAAGTGTATGGCAGTTGGTAAAGAAACTTGTTGCGGTGGGAAAAGATCCATTATGGGTACTTTTCATGGCAGTAGATAGCCTGGAGGTTAAACTATTTTTCAAGATATTCCCTTGTTGTATTCATTAGTATGGGATCATGCTTTGAGTATGGGGCACCCTTTTCTATTTAAGGTCATTCATTTTTTTCACGTTAAAGGAATGATGATTGGGATATCTTGTTAAGGGATACTAAGGTCATTATTGCTCTAGGAATCCGATTGGGTTGTTATGGCACACAAGCACTTGAATTGCAACCTAGTACAGTTAGTTTCCTTGGCTATGGATCAACTGTATATGTTTTGGAAGCCATACAGGTAACATGAAGAAAACAAGTCTTGTATGTAGAGGACCAGAGTAAATTAGGCATTGTTTGCAACCCTTCACTTAGCACCAGGAAGCCATTGTCCCCGTTGGAAATTGAGCATTCAGGATTCCCATCTACAGTTGGCCTCCCAAAGCTTCTATCACTACTACTACATGGGCTAGGTTTGGCATCATTATCATGAAAATCACTCTTGTTACAGCTCCAATAAATATAGTAGATTTCACTTAATCACTACAACACGAAACTTGTTTATTAACCAGAGATATAAATTATTCTTATTCAATTATGCTTTACAATCTAGGTACAAAAGGGAACAATGTTTTGTTTTCCTTACCTTCACATTAGAATTAAGTTATAGTGCCTTTCACATAGCACCCAATTGTTTGTATCACATATAAAATGGACTTTAAGCATGACTTGGACACTAGAGATATCTTTGAACATTCTATGCTAATGTCAAACCCAATTAGAGGCTCTTCTAAGAAAATGTTATGAAACCAACTCACAAAAAGATAGAAAAGATAGATCAAAGCCTTAGATTCAGCCTCTTCGAGGGAGCAACATCCTTTACATTATACAAATGAACAATTCTTGGATGATTCAAATGAAAAAACCTCCTTTATATATATAGGAGTCTAAGGGGTCACAATATAACCAAGCCAACCTAACAATAATAATATAAAGGCACAAAAATAACAATGGAGGGATTCTATGGGGCACAATAATATCATTATGGGGACAATAGGAGCACAACAATAATAAGAAGGGATACAACAATAGTAATGGGTGAATCACTAGTATTATAGGGACCTAACATGCCACTCTCCTTCACAAAAGTTTTTTCCTCAATGTTTGAGTAGTTTTAGATGCTTCTGTATAAAATTCTCATCCTCCCATGTGGAATCTTCAACGGATAAGTTCTTCCACTTGATGAGACTCTGAAATTGATCGATGTCGTAGCTATCGAGTTCTTGTTTCTTTGACTGCTTCAAGTTGCAATATGATTTTTCCTTCCTCATCAAGTTCTAGCAATATTGTTTGAACTAGAATCTTGTCACTTATAACCTTATTTAAGCGTGAAACATGGAAAACTAGGTGCACTCGGGAAGCTGCAGGAAGCTCCAATTTGTATGCCATAGTACCTATATTTTGCAACACCTTGTACGGACCATAATACTTTGGTGATAATCTATTATCCTTCTTAGCTTGCTTGAGGGACATTTTTTTATATGGTTATAGTTTTACGAATACCCAATCACCTACATCAAAACTTCTTTCGCTGTGATGTTGATCTGCCTGTTGTTTCATTCTATTCCGCGCCAAGTTGAGGTTATCCTTTAAGAGTTGGAGAACTTGTTGTTGATGCGCAATGTGATCTTCTATTGCTTGAACCTTAGAATTTTCTCTTAAATATGATGTGATGGTTGGTGGATGATATCCATAAAGTGCCATAAATGGAGTCATTTTTGTTGCAGTATGGAAGGAAGTGTTATACCACCATTCAGCCAGAGGCAACCATTTGACCCATTGTGTCTGTTTATCAGATAGAAAGCAATGAATATATCCTTCCAAACATTTGTTTACTATCTCAATTTTCCCATCAAATTTAGGATCATAAGATGAGCTATGAGTTAACTGAGTACCAAGACAAGAAAATAATTATGTCCAAAAATTTCCATTGAAAATGGGATTTCTGTCGCTTACAATAATCTTTGGGTTTCCATGTAGCTTTTGAATTGTTTCCATAAATGCAGTAGAAATTTTACTCACTTTAAATGGATGAGATAATGCACAAAGTGTGCATACTTGGTAATTATGTCAACTACCACCATGATAACACTCTTTCCTTCAAACTTGGGTAAACATGTGATAAAATCCATTGAAACATCCTCCCAATGTTGGCTTGGAATGGATAAAGGTTGTAATAGTCCTAGGGTCTTAATTGTTTCAACTTTATTTTGTTGGCAAACCAAACATTCTGCCACAAAATTTTGAATATTGGATTTGAGGCCATCCCAAAAAAATCCTTCTTAACGTTGTGGTAGGTTTTCTAGAAATCTTGAAGGCCCTTCTAAGGGAGAGGTGTGCAATTCCTTAAGAATCTTTTGTTTGAGTTGGGAATTCTTACATAGGTATAATCGATCATTGTACCATAATTAATCATTTTTCTAGCTAAATGTATCAGATGTACTGGGATCTTATTGTATCTTTTGAATGAGTGCCCACACTTCCTCATCATTCTTCCATTCATCCCTTGCTTTGTTTATCCAATCTAGTTGGATAATAGAAATGGTGCAAAGAAATGCTTCCACATCCTCATCCTTTCTTGAGAGTGCATC
>APFE030392225.1:0-11714 GCA_000404065.3 Pinus taeda | reverse complement strand
GGCCTGCCCTCTTGCCATGTCATGTTTCTAACATCTATCATGTTTTGAATTTTGTCAAAGGGTGGCTAATGTTAGAGTTCATCATGAGTTGGCCCATATTTTTGTGCTTCACCTACATGGAGGTCAGTCTATCCTGGCCGAGGTCACCTTCACATTGACACCCAAAACTATATCAGTGGCCAGATTCTTGAGGCAACTCACAAGAGTCTTTCCATTCAGATATTTGAAAGATGAGTATGCTCCACTCATGAAATTGATCATGAAATACTTCAAATGTGAAGGGAGGTTCTCTCGTCTATATGCCTATCACATCAGGTTGCTCATGCACTTTATCAGGGTCCAGATGCTGAACCTCCCATTTTTCATTTGCAGGAACATAGAGAGGATGAACACCTTCATTGCAGCATAAGACCCCTCAGCAACAACTTAACAATGTTTATCACTTTGCTCTTATCCGGATTTTGGTGGATCATCAGTTGGGATTGCAGGGCATTGCTTGGGAGGACTTCATCTCCTGTGACCTCTTCAGCACGTCACAGGTACTATCAGAGGCAGAGCATGAGTTAGGCGGTCCTTCTCATCAGTATGAGTGCCATGATACCACTACTATGCCAGTATTCGTTACATATCAGAGAGGCAGTAGGCACTTGTTTGCAGCCGCAAAGCGAGTGTTATCTCCACCTGGGGTGGAAGGGGCCTCGCTTCCAGCATTGACTACACAGGTACAGGACAAGGGAAAGAGGCCCATGCATGATGAGGGGCCATCAGGTGAACAAGAGGCCGACTTCATCCTCATTCAGGATGATGATGCAGATGTGGAGAGTGCCAAACTTATGATGACCATTCAGGAGCAGAACACGGAGATCCAAGACTTGTCACTCAATTTGGAGAGGGCCAAATGGATCATCAGGTATTTGGAGCAGAGGAACAAACAGCTTGAGGACCAGCATGAGATCATGGAGTTGCAAAGCATCCGTGAGAATCGACAAGCTGCCCAACAAAGGAGGATCGAGCTCACTACCTTAGAGCAAGAGATTAACAATGACCGCGAGTCTTGGCTCGAGCGGATCAACATCCACCTTGAGAGACTGCTGGAGAAGGCCGACAGAGACAAAATCATACTAAGGAGGATGGTTTATCATTACAAGGCACAAAACATGAGTGCGAAGGCTCGGATAAGGAGCTTGAAGGCAAAATTGAGCAAAGCAATAAAGACGCAAAAAGAGCAAGATTGACTTCGAATCTTGGCCGAAGCCTCTGTGGCCCAGCATAGTGCCTCTTAGAGAACCTCCAGCCCAAATTTCAAGAAATTTGGGGCAATTTTGGTCACATGGCAATTTTTTGGTCACAACACAGGTTTTTTCTCCCTATGTGCCGCGCCACTGGCGCAACGCTTAGGATTGGGAGCTCCAAATTGGAAATGTCTTGCATTTTTGGATTCAACATGCAAAATCACGACTATTGGTGCTTGGACAATAAATTTGGGCATGATTTGAGTCTCCAGGAGGTCAAAAACACCCAAAAAATGACCTCTCTGCCCCTATTTTGACACACAAGAAGTAGTCTTGGGAGAATGAAGATTTGGAGTGGCAAATGAGCACCAAATTTAGAAATTCCACTTGGGTTGGAAAGTAGATAGGCTAGGCTTTCCAACAAGCACACTTGGGCACATTTTGGACTCCTACAGGTGCCTCAAAATAGCCTCCAAATTGGTGCCACTCATATAGGGAAAAAGGCCAAATTTACCTCCGTTTCGCGAAATTTCGATTCGCGACTTTCTCCAAGTGGGCCCGCTCATCTACATTTCACTTTTTCGGCAACTAAGGCAAAGTTTAAAGAGTTTGGTTTCTGTCCAAGTGGCAAAGGAAGGCAAGCGGTCACCCAAAGCCATTTGTCATTTTTGTAATGTTGCACCTGTAGCTAATGGTTGGCTTTCCATCTCCATTTTGTAATGATTCGAGAAACTCCCCAACCCTTGGTTGTTCTATCTCCTCATGGCATGTTCTATTTATTGTATGCAAACAATTTGCAAAGGGTTGGTTTGCTTGTAATTTCTGGGAGACTGTGGGAAAGAAACTCTGTTTCTTCATTGTATATTTTGACAGAGGATTAATGAAAGGCAACGACTCTGTTTCATGAGATTCATCTGGTTGTGAGTGTAGCAAATGTGTCTCTTATGTGTCGTATGTATTTCGTTATCTTTCACAGTTCATTTCATATTCATTTCCAATGAAATTTTCTAAGTTAGATAAGGTAGAATTCATTTTTATTGTTGTGCCTGTGGGAAAATTTCATGTTCAGTGTTCTTTCTTCTATTGAAAAGGATTCATGTACTTATGCCCTTTTCACCCTCCTAAGCAATCTCTCCATTCTGCGTTATTTCAAACTAAATTGCTAGACTTTCCGCCTGTCTTGCCTCACGAAGTAATCTGTGCCTTTGTATTAAATTCTCTGCTCATTGTTGTCCGTTGGTCCCATACTATCCCAGAAACTCAATCATTCATAAAAATTCGCTTCTTGTATCCATAAGTACTTACTAGCCTAAGATCAATTTTCACTGCAAGTCATCTGAGACCATATTGTTTGTTTATTCACTGAGCGTGACATGGAGAGAGCCCTCTCCTGTTCTGGTAGGGCTAGCTACCAGACTGAGCATGGTTTGTGGTTACCCTGAATTTTGCCTTCCTTCAGCCTAAGGCAGATTTAGGTGCTAACACTAACCACAAGGGTAAGTCATGCTCAATAGAAGGCTGAGCAAGAGGATACAATACCAAATGTTTTGACAAATGTCCATTCTTAATGGTCATGTTCCCAACCCTACAACTAATGTAAGCATGAATAGTGGCTAACCATAACCTTCCCAGGATGAGAGGGTAGCCATTAAACTTGATTTTGGGTTGGAGAACCAGGAAATTAGTAGGATACTCCCAAGAGTCAAAGGAGACCATAACATCTTCAACAACTCCCTCAGGAACTACTATTGATTTATTTGCAAGTCATAACATTGTGGTGGCCTTTCTCAAAACCCCTTGGAGGTTTAGCTTTAACATGGTTTCCTGAGTCATGATCACATTGATTGCAGCCCCAAGATCAATTAGGGTGTTAGGGACTATAATTCCATCAATGTGCACATCTACTACAGGGCTTCCAGGGTCTAGATATTTTGGGAAGAGCACCCTCCCAAGCATCAAATCAGATAATTGCCCAACAACATTTATGGTGGGAGTGTCTCTCTTTCTTTTTCTAGGCTTTTTGAAACATTTCTCCTTGAAGATCTTATTATAAATGGGAACATATTTAATATCTTGGAGAAGGGGTATTTTAACACACAAATTTTTCAATTCTCCCAGCAATTCAACCTCTTTTGGGGTGTGGTTGCTAGGGTGGATCAACCTCTTAGGAAAAGGAGGTCGATTGACTTGAGGAACACTCTCTTCCTTCTCTTCCTCAAACTCTTCAGGGGGAGAAGGTGTGTGGTTATCTGGAAGCACTCTCCCAGACTGAAGGTTGATCTCCTGGATTTCCATAGCATAAGCAGGATAAGGATTCTCTCCACTATGGACCTGTTGTGCTTGCTTGTTGTTCGGATTCAGATTTGGTTGAGAAGGCATTTGAGGTTGCTTAGGTGGGTCAGGATGAGTGATTTGTGGTTGCGGTTGGGGTGGAGGTAGTAAAACAGGAGGTTGGTTAACTTGAGGACTCCACCCTTGTGATGGGTTGCCCCATTGAGAAGATTGGGGTGGATATGGCTAAAAAGGATGGTTTATAGATTGAGGAGGATATGGAGGATAATAAGGCCAGAAAGGAGGTGTGGACCAGGTTGCGCAAACGGAAGAGTACCAAGGTTACAAGGGTGCATTCTGAATTGGATTATAATAAGAGTAGTGTGCGCCTTGCATGCCTTGTTGATATGACTGAGGTCCTTGAGGTCTTCTTTGATTGATGAAACAAAGTTTCTCTTAAACCCCTTCTGCTCTTTGGTATACAACTTTTAGCTCTAGCAAAGAAGGGCACTTGTCTGTTGTATGATTTTATTCACAAACTAGGCAGACCTCTATGAAATTCAATGGGCACTCATTTCTAGGATGTCTTTTTGTGCATCTAGGGTAGAAAATAACTAGTGTCCTTTCTGCTTCCTCCTGCTTTCTTTTGATTTGCATGGTATCCATTTTTAGTTTAAATGTATGTATAATTTCACTCTTGAAATCCTCCAACATGTTACCTATATCATTCTTAATGGATGTTGTGGAGGGAGAGGGACTAACCAAGCCTTGACTAGCTCTACCCTTCTTCCTGGAAGCCCTAGAGTGATTCTTGAACACAATTTTAATGTCACCATAGGATAACCGATAGATATCTCCTCCAGACAGCATGTTGAGGGTTTCAAACATATCTTCCCTAATCCCTCGGAGAAGAACTAGTTTGAGTGGTTCAAGATCAAGGGTGAAACTAGCCCTCTGGCCCTCCTATAACCGAGTTGAAATCTCTCCTCATAGTCTTCTAAGGATTCATCAAGTCAAAGAGTCATCCTAAAGATTTATTCCTTGGTTTCCTTGGACCTACAGTAGTCCTTGTACTTGCTATTGAAGGCCTCTTGCATTTGGGCCCACGTAGTGATGCTACCCCTAAGTAGACCTATAAACCAACACAAGGCTGCATCTTTAAGGGTAGAGGGGAATAACTTCAGCTTCTACTCATCATAGGCACAGTCATAGGTCCTATAGACAACAAAAAATTCAAACATGAAGGTATCAGGATCCTTAGAGGTTAAGCCATGGAAGTGTGGAAGGCCTGTAGGGATTATGTTCTTCATTCTAGCCTCTCCATTGGTCTCTCTAATAGGGAAAACCTAATTGTTGTTGTTTTCAACGATAGTTTGGGTAGGTGAAGTGGGTTATTCTTCTACCCCAATAAGTTCTTAAAAAATTTTAGGTTGCTCACCTAGAGGGTCTTCTAACTCCCCTGTAGTCAGAGAGAGAAGCTCACAGTCATCGAAGAAGAGTGAAGGTTGACTGTTTGAGGGTGTGGGGGTTTTTGGTAAGAATTTTGCTTGATTATCCCTACTCCTACGAGGCATGAAATGTTTTTTTTTTTTTTGAACTGTATGCAAAACAGAAAACAATGCTTAAGCAAAAACAAAATATACTTAGACACCTCCCCAACAATGGTGCCAAAAAGTGGTGATCCCTTGTATTGCACCAATAATAGTGCAACTCCCAAGGGTTCCTCAACTCAAATGATCAACCTGAGGTTCATACAAACTTCAAGGTGATAGTGCTATATGCGCATCAGATAGGATTCCACTCATGCCACCCTCAGTTATGACATTAGATCAAAAAGTGCTCAGAGACTCTTCCTCGTACTGAATTAGAATGAAAGGTTGTTTATAAAGGTACAATTGGAAATTTCTTCTAGCTATGAAAATAGAAATATCATTGACTCAACTTATAAATGCTAACTAATCAATTCATGAAAGGACAAAGGCTAATCTACTTGTAGAAAGAAAGTTATGTTATCTTGCAGAATTCATCAAATTACCTCATCTACTTGCAGAAAGGAAGCTAATTTATCTTGAATAATTCATCAAACTACCAATCATAATTGCATGTACCATGTACCTAGTTCACACTTTCTCATAAATTAGTAACCTACTTGCATGATAAAGAAACTAACTCTACTATGTTTTTGCAGTGAAGAAAATGAAGGGTTGGAGTGGCCTCGGAGCTTTCCTTGATCATAAAATCATAGTTGGGGGTCATTATGCATCTATGCTAAGTCAACTTTGTAGTGGGGATCAAACCTAATGAAGGAAAATACTGCTACGGGTTTGCTACAGGTGATTTCTACAAGAGGCCTGTAATGCTATGGGAGGGCATCCGAGTGGTTTTTGAAGGTGAAAACATTGTCTTGAGGATATGGAGACGTGGATGGAAGTTGAAGCAAATGGAACGAGGTTGGTTTGAGACCCTATCCAAGCTCAGGACCTCTCAAAGGCCTGTCTTACACTAAGATGAGTGCTCTCAATGTACTAGGAAGAATGACTTCTAAAACAGGGTTTTGGGATAGAGTTTGGAAGTGGAAGGAGAAGATGAAGGAGCTTAGGATGGACGTGGTGAAGGTGCCCTTCCCTGCAAATCAACCAACCATGCAATCAATCACATGCATGTATCCATTTATCATTAACAAAATGAAATGAATTATGATGGAAAAGATGAGTTGAATTTAAATAACATCTAATTCATGCAATACCACTGATCTAATCACTAAACTGACTTCTAAGCTACATAGAGCAAATGTAAAATAGGACAACTAACACTAATATATTTCCAAGAAATCGTAAACACAATCTTTTTGGGCTGTGGTTGTGAATCCTTCCACTCATTCTCCCACAATAGAGGTGATGTAGAGGCTGCAACCACATGATTTTATAGATTAATATCTACTTAAATGCAAGAAACTATGAACTAATTGGAATCAAGGAGAAACATAAATACAAGAAGAGGGACCAAAGCCTCTGGGTTGGGCCCAAACCCAAGTGTCTCATCCCTTTGAAATTAACTCAGATGTAGCTTAAAATACAACTTCTCATTATCAGAAAGTGTAGGTCTAATACATCACATAAAAGTTGGAAATAACAATGTCAAGCTTGAAGCTCAATAACTGTACTAGACGAACAAAAAATTTGAATCGTAATGAGGTATTTTTCTAGTTTATTTATACAAAATGGTACCTGAGGTAGATCCCTTGAAAGTAGGAGTGGTGCCCTCCTTGAGCTCGAAAATGGTGGATCTTGTCCCTCTTGATCTTCACTTGGACTAGAAGTCACTCGACTGCCAATGAACTTGAACTGGTGAGAGAGAATATGGTGCTCCCAAGTCGAGTTTAGGGAGTTAAGGAGGTGAACAAAACCCCTAGATTCTCTCATAGTTGTCTCCATTAAGACCTTAAATAGTAATAGCCTAAAAAATGCTTCATTTTCCTACAATTAAACCACATTCTTCCATATACTATGAAAAACACCTTTTACTCTTACAAATCATAATATAACAAAAAATGTGAATTAACGTAAGAGAAGGATAGTTTTAAGGCTGGAGGATGGCATATTGATCTTCAAAATGTACCTATTGATGGGACTCGTCAGGTACATGTAGATATAAGATTGAAAGCCTTAATTTTCTCTCCATGGATTCTAATCTCATTCTCTTTGTCTATACATTACTCTGTTGAAGTTAAATGTATAGGATTCTATTGATTAGCCCTCTGCACCATACTTCCTTCTTTATTTATTCACGCACCTATACTACAACAACTTAGAAAGGTCCACTACCTCTGTGTAGGCCACCATGGTTGAATGTTACTACTGTGTTTGGTCTCTGAATGTGATTATTGAGCCAATTTCAAATTCTCTAATATTTTAAAGACTTTGAGCAATAAAGATTTATCTAAAAGGAATTTAAGATGTCCTAGGCATTGACCTCTATTATCATCTCAAGGGTTATCTCTAGGAACCAAAACATCTTTTGGTGTTGTTGTTGAATATATTTCCCTGGGTGCAATTTTGAACATTCCTTTTGTATGGTGAGTGAAGGAGGTGTGGGTTGATATCTCTCACCTTGGCAACTTCACTGTAAAATAATTAGGTTGGTCATCCTACCTTTTAGGAGACCTCATACTCATTGAGATACCTCATAGCAAAACAAATCATCTTGTATTTGACCCAAAGAGAATTGTCTCCAGGAAAATTTGGAGAGAAAGAACTCTAAGAACGCCAAGAACTCCAGACCCTATAATATTTACTTCATAAGCCTTGACTTCCAGCTCTTAGAGAGCTGAGATAAAATACCTTGAAACTTCGTCTAGAGTTTTAGAGTTCTCAAAAGAATGTCTTCCTCCACCTGGCTCTTGCCTCTCGAAGCTTAAGTCTGAAGAGCCATCTATCAGTTACGAGCCTAAGGTTATATTCCCAACCTCCCCATAAGTTGAATAGGTCAAATATATTTTTATTACTAGTCCATATTAAAATCCCACTAATATCTCACACCACATATCATCGAGTACGGCTCAGTCGGCTCCTCAATCAGGCCCTGTTGCAATTTATTTCCAACCTTCGTTGCAAAATATGGTTTTTCCTTGGCTTCCTGCTTAACAAATATTCCCCACTCAACCTGCCACAACCTATGAATGGAATGCCTGAAGACTATCTTAAGCTCCTACCTAGATTCACTGGGGAAGATGATATTTTAGCCCAAAAACATATGGAGGTCTTTTGTTCATTTGTTGAAAACTTGAACATAGAGCACCTAGATGTAGTTATGATATTATTTGTTCAATCCTTAGATGGGGAGGCCAGAAATTGGTTTAATACTTTACCAAATGCCTCAATTAATACTTGGGAGTAATTGGAGACCACATTCATGCAGACATTGGGAGAGAAGAAGGACCATGGGTATTTCTCACTGAGTTCAATGCAATAAAGAAAAGACAAAATGAGGATGTCACATAATTCATAAAAATATTTAATAAGTTATGAAACAACCTTCCTATTTAGATTAAACCTCTACAGGTAGCAACTAAGGTGGTATTTACTGGAGCATCTGAGCCAGATTTTGGGTTTACCCTCAGAGAGAGGAAATTCCACAAGTTGGACCAGATCTAGACCGATGCTCTGGAGGTTGGATCAAACTTTACATTTGCTGGAAAATGGAATGGAAAGGGAGATCATGGCGATAGAAGAAGGGGAAAAGAAGAGGATAGCTCCCCTGGATAAGAAAAGGATTCCCAAGAACAAAAGCTAGTTGAACAAGTTGATTAAGAACCTTTCAAATAAACTCGTGAAGGTAGAGTTGGATAACAAAAATCCTCCTTGACAAATCCAAAAAGGGCCTAAAAGAAACTTTAATCCCCAATATAGGAGACCCCCTTTGCAACTTTTTCAAAGAGAAAGGAAGGACCAACCAAACCAAATTCAACCTCCCCTGTTTCTATAGGATGACCTTGAATAAAACACTAAGGATGCTATCGAATTATAGGAAAACCAATACTCTACTCTCTCAAAAGAAGAAAATGAAATAGAAGCACAAGAAGAGGAGGAGGAGGATCACACATTTCTTTGAATGAAGAAGAAATAGATGCTTATTATAGACATTTTGTTGATTTCATGCAAGCCCAGTTGCATAGGAAATATGATTTGAGGTCCACAAAAAGATCCAAGATGCAGGATAAAAATGAAGAAATTGCTCAACTCTCTTCCCCAAAACTAGTTGATAAAGGGAAGAAACCTATTAACCCTGTTCCACCAGCTAGGAAAGAAGTCTCCCACCTCAGCGATTCCGAGTTTGAGGCCCCATTTCCTTTCCTTGACTCACTACGATATCCTAGGCTCTTTCCTCGGTATGGACTTGGATTTTCCTTTCCTTGACTCACTACGATATCCTAGGCTCTTTCCTCTTTCCATTTTTCTTCCCCTAGTCTCTTCAATCAAAGCATTACCTGATGTCTCACCTGAGCTTTTCTGTCACATTTCCTTGCTAAGGATTGCACCGACAACATCATCAAACTTTAAAGTACTAGATTTAGAGATATAGTTACTAATAGCCATAACTAAACCATTCCATATTTCTAGCAATTAGCATAGAAATAATAGAGCCCTAACTTCATCATCAAAATTTACCCCTACAGAACTTAACTTACTGGTAACCATATTAAATTCATTTAAATGATCAACAACAGATCCACCTTCTAACATCTTCATATTAAATAAACTCTTCATAAGAAAAACCTTATTTGAGGTCGAGGGATTTTCATATAGTTTGTCCAATGTTGACATTAAACCATATGTTGTTGTTTCCTTTGGAATATTAAAGGCTACTGATGTCTCCAGGCACAACCGTATTGTTCCAAGTACCTTTCTGATGAGAATCTCTCATTATGTGTCTGTCATACTCGTCGGCTTCTTTGTTTTTCCGCACGATGGTATGTATAGATCTTTCTGATACAAATAATATTCCATTTGCATCTTCCACAACTGTTAGTTTTGCCCGTTAAATTTCTCGACTCTAAACCTACCATCTTTCGCCATTTCTCCCACTCGAACCAGGAACCCTTATTTTTTTCAAATTTATCATCTAGATAGACCTTCAGCTCTGATACCAGTTGTTAGAAAATTATATATTACAGAGCAATGGAACACATAAAATATTGTAGAAATACAAACACAGAAAACACATAAAACAAGAGAGACACATATATATATGGTTCACCCAATTTGGGCTACGTCCATGGAAAAAATACCATTCCTTCCTTTATATTATCCAGCAAAATGAATAGATACAACCTACAACAAATCCATTGTAATTTCCTCTTCGCTCTCACACAATCTCCTCTCTCTTTCTCACTCAGAATACACATATGCATAGCCGCAATAAAATTCCCTCATATATAGCAAGAGGTTGCCTTTTAGGGGAGGAAAATCCTAAATTAAACATAAATTCTACCGTCATATCACCTGCCTAATCAACGACTCAGATTGACTACGAAATTACAAAATTTTACAAGGCAATGTTACATCTATTTTTAACTTCGGCAGCACTACCCTTGAACCCCTCCTTTGGGGGGGGAGGTGGCACATAAAATCATCATCGCCCCTACCTGGCCCCCCTAACAATGATCAAACAGGTTTTGTTTCTGCCCCATTACGAATTGGGGTCCAACACGGTGATGTTTATGAATAAAGAAGATAATCAAGCTCCACACCCAACACAATTTTGTGCCCATGATGACAAAGCATGGAAACACAAAATTTCTCATGATTCCTTGATGCAACTTGACCCCAGACCTACTTAACTTGACCCCTTGGGATATAAAAGACCATCTTTGTAACTCTTGACACAATTTGAAATATTTACAATGAATAATAAAAAATGTGTTTCCATCCTAAGACCTAGAGCTTGATCTTCCACAAGATCATAGCCATACTTTTGACAAAATTTGAAAGACAAGATTTATTTTTGACTACTATGAATACAAGATACTAACACTCATGAGGCACAAACATTGGGGGGTGTTGGACATGGTATTCCTAAGATCTATGCAACGTTGGATAATAGGTAGAAAAATCACCAAGCATTTATTATCGAGATGGACGGTAAGTTTTGTGATCAATTTGTTTATATTTTTATTGACCATGGATCTAATTATAGTTATGTTATTCATGACCTGGTGGATAAGTGTCGTTTAAATAAAAAACTGCATGCAAAGTCTTAGTTAGTAAATTTCGCTATATGTATGAAGAAAAGAGTTCATCATTGGGTAAGATCTTATGCATTTGAGATAAATGGTATGACTACATCAACACATTTGAATGTATTTCTTGTTGGGTTGTGTTATATTCTTTGGACCCTATATTAGGTTGGGCGAACCTACCTATGGTTTTCGGTCCATGGTTTTGGACGCGATGGTTTTCGGTCCATGGTATTGGATGCTTCGGCATGTATAAATATGTATTGTAACATTGAAAGGAATATAATGAAAAATCAAGCTGGTAGTCTCGGTTTTGAGATCCAGTGGGAAATCTCTGTGAATATGTGTTTTATGGGTTATGCTCTCGCATTTTTATTTTTCCTGTGATTTAGAATTCGTATGCAGGTAATTTCTGTACGGGTTAAAACCTACATTTGGTATCAGAGCTGTTTTGGCTTCAAGGGGACGCCTTTGTT
>APFE030392218.1:0-25011 GCA_000404065.3 Pinus taeda | reverse complement strand
ACAATCTGGACATCAAATTCTTAAGCTAAGAACTGATAATGGTGGAGAATATGTTAAAAACACATTCATCAACTTTGCACCGAAAATGGAATTCAAATGCAACATACTGTTCCATACACTCCACAACAAAATGGTGTAGCTGAAAGGAAAAATCGCACCTTAAAGGAAATGGCTAATTGTATGCTGCAATCTAAAGGACTCAGTCTTAGTTTTTGGGCCGAAGCAATTAATTGTGCAAATTATATAATAAATCGCACTCCTACTAAGGTTCTAAAGAATATCACTCCAGAAGAAGCTTGGAGTTCCATTAAACCAGATGTAAGTCACTTTCGTATTTTGGAAGTGAAGCATGGGCCCATATTCCAGATGAAAAGCATAAAGCTTTAGAACCTAAGAGTGAGAAATGTACTTTTGTTGGATATTCTGAAGATGTAAAAGGTTATAGACTTATTCCATTTAAGTCCAAAAATGTTATCATTAGAAGAGATGTAAAATTTGATGAAAATAAATCGGCCTGCGAGCCTAGTCCGGCGGATGTGCCACCTCTTCCTATCTCTTCTACTTTTGAAAACATTTCTTCTTCAGATGATGAAAGTGAGGATGACAATCCTCCCCCACCTTCTCAGGATCCTCAACTTCCAAGATGGGTCCGTGCTACTCGGGATGCAGCAGGTGATCTTGCCGGTGATCCTACAGATCAGCGACGTACACGTTCTCAGTTTGAAAGAGCCTCTTCTTTACTGGCTCAAGCTCCAGTAAATCATGATCCTGACACTTTTGCAGAAGCTTCAGGCCATCCACATTGGGAAGCAGCTATGAATGAAGAATATCATTCATTGTTGGCAAATGATACATGGGATCTTGTTCCTCTACCAAAGGGACGCAAACGTGTTAGATGTAAATGGGTTTACAGAACCAAGTATGGACCAGATGGGAAAGTTGATAAACATAAAGCTCGTCTTGTTGCTAAGGGCTTTTCACAGGTTGAAGGCATTGACTACACTGACACCTTCTCCCCTATTGCCAAAATGAACTCTATCCGCCTTGTTCTTTTCCTTGCTGCCTCTTTAAAATGGGAAGTCCATCAGATGGATGTTAAATCTGCCTTCTTGCATGGGGACTTGCATGAAGAAATCTATATGGAACAACCCATTGGCTTCATCCAAACAGACTCCAGCCTTGTATGTCGACTTAAGAAATCTCTTTATGGTCTCAAGCAAGCTCCTCGGGCTTGGTATGCCAAAATGGATAACTTTCTTTTAGAATCTGGCTTTTCTAGGTGTCATTCTGACAATACTGTCTACACCAAGACAGTGGGAAACTCTCTTATCATCCTTGTTCTTTATGTTGATGATCTTATTCTTACTGGTAGTGATCCCATCCTTATAAACCATGTGAAGTCCAGCTTTAAAAAGAAATTTGAAATGACAGACTTAGGACACTTACACTATTTTCTCGGTCTTCAAGTCTTGCAATCCAAGGAGGGTATTTCCCTTTCCCAGTCCAAGTATGCTTGTGATATTCTTCGTCATTTTCACATGGAAGAATGTAAGCCAGCCCCTTCTCCTTTTCAGTCTGGAGTCAAACTTTCAGTCTCTTGTACTTCTCCTGAAGTTGATGCTACCTTATACCGTCAACTTGTAGGAAAACTCTTGTATTTAACCCTTACTCGTCCTGACCTTTCCTTTGTTGTTGGCCTTGTTGCTCGTTTTATGCAAAACCCCCGTGAAAGTCATTGGAAAGCAGCTAAAAGAATACTTCGTTATGTTCGAGGTACAGTACAGTTTGGGATTCATTACAGTGCCAAAGCAACTCCTCTATTAGTTGGTTTCACTGATTCTTATTGGGCTGGTGACCCTGATGATCGGAAGTCTACTGCCGGTTATGTCTTCACTCTTGGTTCAGGACCTATTACATGGGCTTGTAAGAAACAGGCTGCCATTTCTCTTTCGTCAGCAGAAGCAGAGTATCGTGGTGCCGTGGAAGCTAGTAAGGAAGCCTTGTTGCTTCGTCAGATCCTATCAGAATTTGGCTTTGAGCAGCAGCATCCGACTACACTTTGGTGTGATAATCAAAGTGCCATTCAGCTTTGCAAAGATCCAGTTCAGCATCAGCGCAGCAAACACATTGAACTTCACATGCACTTCATCAGAAAGCTAATTCATGACCATGTTCTTGAAGTGCAATATTGTTCAACAGATGATCAGGTTGCAGACATCTTCACAAAGGCTCTCACAGAGGCGAAGTTCACTAAACTTCGATATATGCTTGGAGTTCAGGAAGTTGTCACTAAGGGGGGATAGGCTCTAGTCCCTCCTTCCTTCTCCTATTGTGTCATATTTGTAAATCCTTCAATCCTATCCCAAGTTGTTCTTAAGGGGGGATGTTAGGATATTCCGACACATAGGAAATAGTTAAGTTCAACTTGGTCTAGTATAGAGTTAGGTAAAGTGTGTTTCTTTACCGTTGTACATTTTGTAACTTACAATCCGACGGTCACGATATGTAGTGATCCGACGGTTCATTCTCTCCTCGGTATTACCGACACTTGATTCGTGGCTTGACACCCGATTTGTCCATGAATTCTATTTAAAGCGCATGGAGGGTCATCTGTAAGTTAACTGTGCATGAGAGAAGATTATGTAAATTTTCATTCTTTTATTAATAAATTGCCCATAGTGGCCACGTTGGCACAGGCCGTGGATTGTTTCCCTCTTTGAGGGTTTTAACCATGCCAAAATACTGGTGTATTGATCTGTGATCTGTTTGTGAGCGGTGTCCTTTTGGTGTTCTGTCTGAGGAACTTACCCTGTAAATTCTTACATCTATTTCTCCAGAACTTAGATTCCATATCGCAGTAGATGTAACTACTCCATTGGAATGGAATATGTAACAAACTCATTTCGTTGACTATTTAATTCTCTATCCGAAGGAATTAACTTAATATATCATATGGGGGGCCTCGTTGGGGGTTCAAAAAATAGTAACTAAGGTAGGCACCTCATATATCTTGTGAGATGTATTCCAGCAATTGTAGCCACACACAAAGGAAAAGAAAGCGGTACGACATGCTGAAGTCTAGAGGAATATAAAGGGAGCATCATCAACTTCCAACTCAAAGGAGGATAACATTATCATTGAGACATGCAAATGCACCTCAACCTCACGAGTAATGACCACTCCCATTCCTACAGTGTTGTAGAGCCGCATTCTAGATAAGGCCACATTCACGGGTAAGGATTGAAACATGTTGCTATTTTTTCTTGTTATTATTATTTTATTTTAATATATAACCATGATTTGATTTTAGTTTATTGCTTCACCTACACATGCAGATTGATATGAACTAATAAGGCTAGAGATCATTTAGGCATCATTCTTTTATCATTTTTCATAAGAGCATTATTCGAATGGAGCAGTTAATCTACTACGATTTGATGTACATGGATGTTTTGCATCCATCTAACTTATACCCCATTTCTTCTATGTAAAGTTTTATATAAAATTTCAATACCCCATCATTCTCTTTGGATCATCATCTAGAAGAATGTAAAGGAATCAATAATAGTGCATCCCTCATTTTATAAATACTAGCGAGTGAATTAGGAGGAAGCCCTGCTACCAAGAAACTAGCATTTAGATCCTAGAGCCTCATTTCACTCCTCACTCTAGCCCTACCTACTATTCTTCCCTACTCTTGGACTCCTCCACCATCTAGAGCCTCATTTCACTCCTCACTCTAGCCATACCTACTATTATTCCCTCCTCTTATACTCCTCCCCCATTTGAGCCTCATTTCACTCCTCACTCTAGATCTACTTACTATTATTCCCTGCTCTTGGACTCCTCTGTCGTCAATTTTTTTAAAGATGAATTTTGCTGAAGCTTCAAAAGGAAACCAAGGCATAGCTAGATATGGAGGTGTATTCAAAGATCACTTGTGATCTCCCATTTATATTTTTGATGGTCGCATGGGATTCAACAATAACAATGCAACATAACTAAAGGCCTTGGAGGAAGGATTAATGAGAGTTTATACCTAAGATATCTCTAAATTACTTATGGAAGGTGACTCTAAACTTGTCATAAACATTATTCACAAGCTTCTCAATGACACCCAAATCAACAAAATGTCTTAGGTGGAGATTGGAAGGTCTACTCATTCGAGTCACATTTCTCTTCTCTTCCATTACAAAAGCCATTCCTACCCACATTAGAAGAACTAGAAATAAAGTGGCAACGTTATTCATGGATTCATACAACATATTAAAGATGTCATTGATTTGGACGAAAACCTTGGAAGCCTAGACATTGATTTCACATATGTCGAGTATCTTTTGGACCATATTCCCACTGAATTCCGAGATGGCCAAAAAATGCTGCCAAAACCCACAGAAATGCATTTGGGACCATGGACGATGCCCTCATACAGGGCAAAAAACTCATCGATAACATCATGCAACAACAACGCCATTGTTTCGGTTGGTTCGGTTCCTAGAAAATGTAGAGACTGGAAGACGACATTCAACGGCCAATTTCAACGGCTTAAAGATGACCTTCAAATTCTTACTATTGTGGAGCAAATTATGCCTACTATAGAGTCTGAGCCAAAGCCAGTCCTTCATCAACCTATCCTAGTCACTGGCATCATTAGCTTCCTTATAAAATTTGATCAGGTGCGACTGCATAAATGGCTTACCCAGGCTACTTATCTAGTGGTTTGTGTGCGGGGTTCGAAAAATGTCCCTGCTCCAACTCATCTTTAACCATTTCAAGTAGGTGAGTGGTATCTTTGACGATGTCATCTAGGTTACTGTTTCTCAAAATTTTAAGATTGGAAACTTGCAGAATTCCATTGCTAATGCACTGGATTTGAAAATTGATGAAAGCTTCAAAAATGATCTGCAGAAGATGGCATTGTCTGCATCTCTTGAGAAGAAAATATTTGTTCTCATTCTGGATGATGTGTGGGAGCACATTGATTTTGATGAAGTGGGGATCAACTTTGGCAATGATAAGGGCAGAAAAGTCTTGATCTCCACTCGCAACACATAGGTGATTGGAGAAATGGGGGAAAATCAATCCTCCTTAAAGATAGAGCCCCTGTTCAAAAAGGAAGCATGGGAGTTGTTCAAGAAAAAATATTTTAAAAATAACTCAGCTCCTCTCGAGAGAAATATAGAAGCTATTTCCAGACAACTTGCCAAGGAATGTGAATGTGTTCCATTTGATGTAAATGCAATTAGTGCAACGATGGCTTCCAAAAACAATGAAGAGGACTAGAGTGGTGCTTTAACTCTAATGGGCAATACAGATCAAGATTTTGAAAGGAATATTGATACAAAACTAAGGTATAGTTATAATGTTTTGTCTGATGAATTGAAGATTTGTTTTCTCTACTGTCTCGCCTTTCCCAAGGATAAAAAAATTAATGCAGAGACACTGGTGGAAATTTTGATAGTAGAAGGCATGCTCACTGATGGAGAGACAAATTATTTAATGTATCTTGGGTACGAGTACTTGGATCAACTGGTAAATAGGTGCTTGATCTAGTATGTTGCTGCATATGTGTTAAGGAGTTGATTTAAATAGTTGAATTCAATAAAATTTTCATTGAAACAATTGGTTGACGATGAATGTTGTTTACTCAACTATAATAACACAAGTAGATGATATCAAAATTTTCAATATATGAAGAAGTTTAAATTCTTATTCATTAGATTATTTTGATTTGTTAATCTTTGATTATGGATCATTATTGATTAAATTATTGATCCTTGGAGGAGATTTTTGAAGTCATGAAAATGAAATTAAGAAGCTATGTGTGGGAAAGCTAGTAGATTTTGTAACACCTTATTTCGCAGTTGATTGATGGCAAGCAATCTCAAGAAGTCAAGTTTGCAATGTCTCTTTCGGAATAATCACTCCAAATGAAAAAAGAAAAAAATTATAAAAGAAAGACTCATGGTATAGACCCATATTATTTTGATGATGGAAGAGAGACTGAAACTCACTCTTGACATGCATAGTCATTTCCTAATATTGATTTGGACATCTCTTGTTACTTTATAGTGTTAAAAGTGAAACTCTTTGAGAAAAATGATTTGGGTAGTAAAAAAAATCCACCCTAGGTAATAAGAAGGAAATATCACTTAAATTTTTTACATTTATTTATTGTTGAAGTTTCATCTCAATGCCAGTTTGTGGGTATATCCAAGAATAGTGGAATTTTTGGAAGGTTGTTTTTCCATCTCTAAATCATATTTTGTAGGCATTAAATCTCTGATCTAATGTGCACGCAACTCTTTGTTGGCATTATATCTACGAATTATAACGAATGATACAATGAACATATCTTGGGTTACCGTTAAAACTATCTTTGTGGTACATATTAAGAATTCACTAAAAGGATTTGGAGTGATCCCAGTCAACTATACAGTAAATTGATCTGAATTGAACACAACTCTCTGTGGCATTGTTTGGGTATTATCTCGGCATTCATTGAACGATCTATGGTGAAGCCTAACAATATATGTGACATACATTGAAACCATAGACAAAACTGATATGTAATGAATACTAAATTTATATTCCTTATGGTGGGTTTTGAAATTTTGGAACAAATATATGTTAGGGAGTATTTAGGTGAATGGAATATAATTTTCTCTCCTCTTTACTATTTATCTCTCAAATTAGCTCTTCTTCTATCAAGAATTCAGTTCGTCCTGATGATGGATCCCGGTTGGGATTTTAAACGTTGGCAAAAAATGGTTCTTACTGTGGATACTCCGGTAACTAAGTCAGATGTAAATAAATTACTTCTTGTACATACATTAACAATAGTTGTAGACAATGTTTTCATAATTATTTATGTTGGTTTAAGTAGATTTATACTTTTGTTACTAATGTTTGATGTATATATTCATATAGAAAATAATATGCTTGAATGGCTTCATTGGAAGCACTATTTCACTTAGTCTTAGTCTACTTTTTAGATTAGGATTAGGACTAGTTTAGAAATCATATTAAATTGAATAAGAAGATAGTTTTGAACTCTGATTAATACATGGGAGAAAATGAAGATTCGTAAGCTAAAATTATGATTGAATTCTTTCAAGTACACATTTATATGTTCATCCTCATCTGGTTTGAGCTTTATCTTAGCTTTCCTTTTCTCTTTTAATCATTATTTCTTTCTTATCTTTTGTTGTTCTTCTTGCAGGTTCCCGTGGATTTAGTTTGTAGATTCATTTTTACTAACAACTAACATTTCAGAAGAAAAATCATCATATAACATTAGGGATTTTTCTCTTTTCTAATTTTGCATAGATTTTGAAATTGATTGTTAGTCTTATTCTTAAAATTGAATCTATAGAAACTTGCAAACTATCTTAAAGAAAGAATTGTAAAAGTAAGATAACCCATGTCAAAGAATACAACAATAACTCTAAATCAATACCTATGCTTTGAAATAAAAGAGCTTTATTAAAAAATCATTATACAAGATAAAATCAACATAATCTCATTTTTATGTTAATCCTCTATTTATCTTGTAAGATGTATCTCAAGGTTCGTTTTCTTGATTGCCTTCTTTCTAATTTGACAAGAATTTTAGCCTTAGCTAGATTGCCTTTTCATTTCATTTGACAATAAAACGGAATAATGTTTTCTCTTTCATCTTAGCGTAATCATTGGGTGAGTCATTTTTAGGCTCCAATTTATAGTAATAGAATCTAATATCTAAGGATCACTGCAATGAAGATGATTTCGTTTATGTTCATTTTAAGCTTTCCTAACCAAATAGAGTCCCTAGTTTTTTGTTCTTTAAGTTTAAATCTTTACGTTATTTGTTAATGAACTATCTTTAACCTCTATCTTTAAAGAAATTAAAACACATTTAAGAGTAGTTACTTAAGATCATGAGTTCTTTTGGCGAACAAGTTTAACCAATTGAATATCAGTCAGCTTAATGATTTCTACGACATTCCTTGTTCTTACATTAGAGGATTTTTTAGGTCTAAAATGGGCCTCCTAAGAAAAATGTATGACTAAAATAAAATTTATAAGAACCAATAGGATTCAAGATGATGATGTCAACCATGGGGGATGATTCACCATTTTTGGAGTAAAAAAGTACAAAAATTAAAAAATAATAAAATAATAAAACTATTTTTCAATTCGTATTTTCAACTTATCTCCTTAAGTTTTACTAAAATTTCAAGCGGGAGTACTAGTTGGACGCAAAATTTAATTCCTCATCCAAGGATTATCCATGTTTCATACTTTCGATGGACCCTACTACACGAAAAAAGAGAAATACATGAAAAAATGTTATTGCAATCACATTTTTTATGTATTTCTCATTTTTCATGTAGCAGGGTCCATTGAAAGTGTGCAAAACTTTTCATCCAACGAGTGTTTCTGCTCGAAATTTGAATAAACCCATACGAAGATAAGATGAAAATACGAGTTGAAAAAATAGTTTTGTCTTTATTTCCTTTAAAATTTGATAATGTAGTGTAATATTATTTTATTATTTCCACTATTATTTTATAATTTCCTTTGGAGACCCATTTGAGACTTCAAAAATTCCCTAATGAGGAGGAGTATGTCACCCCATCTATTAAGTAATTTCTATGAGATTAACAGTTACCATATTTAAACATAAAAAAGGTGGTAAATTGAAGAATAGGTCTCATCGCAAGCCAACCTGTTGAAAATAACAACAAGAAATGATAAAAATAGAATACATAAATTCTAGTATAATTTGTCCTTGAATTAGACTGAGAATTAAATTGAATTTTATTCTCATAACAACTTGTAATAGCTAACTAGAGTGTGTTGACTTATTTATCTTAGGAATTTCGAGTTGGAAGTCTTTCTGATGTCATGTATATGTTCTCTCTATATTATAGGGTTCCAGGATGAGTTAAGTATGAGTGGTAATTAGTTAACTCAATTTATTGACTTAATTCCAGTTAAATTAGTTCCAAACTATTTGAGGAACTAATAGTGAGTTAACAGTAAGTTGATGCATTAGCGCTCTCAACTAGAGCTACTCTAGTTAACTAAATATTCCCTCATCATAAACTCATGCACGTCGATTTTGAGAAAGACCAAGTTGAGACTAGAGTGCAAGGATGGTGTACTATTTGTTTTGGATTTTTTTGAGTTGCATTGATAGTGCATTCATTCAGGAACTGAGGAATTTCCCTTTAAATACAAGCTAATTCTCTCAAGAATTGTTCAAAGAATTAGAAGCTTGATGGTTTGGAAATTTGGCTAAGTATTGGCCAAAGGAAATCACCAGGAAGAGGATAGGAAATACTTGTGCAAGTTAAGCTCAAGGTTAAGCAGATCATATTGTATTCATCCAAATTCTTTGACCAAGTGCGCAAGGAAATAGGGGCTTGAAGAGCAACAAAAGAGGCTAACGTTTGGCTTGAGCTTGCTTGTGAGCTAGGAGATTGATTGTACTGAGTAATGGGATTGTTCTTGCGTGAATAAGAGTTGTATTATCATCTTGGATTTCTAATCAATGCAATACAGATAGTGGGGTTTTAAGTTGTGGCTTTCCCCAGATACTTATCGTGTTATGTGTCATTGATTTGTCTTCCTCTTGTCAATTATTGTTTTTCTCAATATTTATGTGCTTTCGTTGTAAAGATTTGAAATACATTCTTGACTCTTGTTTTAGTACATTACATGAGCTTGTGAATCTACAAGAAAATATACATGGTATCAGAACTAGATTTGTAGAAATTTTCTACATGGTATCAAAAATGAGAATAATATACTAGAGGAGATTTCGAAGTATTGGGTTTTGGGCCACAAATTTGCAGAGAATATCTAAACTTTTTTGTGCAAATTTTTTAAAAACAAATAGTAGATTTGGATTCTTTGCGAAAAAATACCCATATTCAAAAAACAAATTGGCTGAATCAGAGTTGGAATGTGAGAGATATGGTTGATTTAAAATCAACTCTTTTTCTAGAAAATTTCATGACAGTGGGACAAATGAAACAGATTGGTGTGCTAGCCAAGAACCAGATGCTCTTGAGGTTCAAGATGCATGCAAAGCATTGAGGAGCAAGGAAAAGGTTATAGACCTGGTGGTTGAGAGGGAGAGTAAATTACCACTCAACATGTAGCCCTAAAAGAAGCCTCAAAAACAACTTCAAGAAGTTGTGGAGCAACCACAACTAGATAAGTCAAGAGGAGACCGGGTAGAGGTGTCCACTCATGCAAAGACCTCCAAAGGGGGGAATTTTGAGCCAGGTGGACAGAGGGATCACATGCCATCATACCTCCACGTGTGAGGTAGGGCGATGTGAAGTGATAGTTCAAATAGGGCTGAAATTGAGTAGGTTCCATTGAGTGGTTTTATCTCATGGACTATACCTTGCTATAGGAGCCCAAAGCACATAGTAGCGGGAGGAATCAGTGGAATTAATGCAATCAGAGATCAAAGTGATAAAGGCTAGAGCAATGAGATATTGAAGAGCATAGAGAAGGTTGACAATAGTGCAGAAAGGCAAAGTCAACATAAGCACAGAGTTTTCAGTCAACAGAGGCAATAGCAGTCAAAGACTTTGATGACAAACGAATCATTTTGATTCAATTTAGATGTCTTTCTTGTTTCCGGAGTTGTCAGAGCAACAACACTAGAGGGAAGTGTTACATGGAGAAGATTCCAAAGGTTCAAGATCAAGATCAAGTTGAATTCCTTTCTTTTTGAGAGGGAGTGTTGAAAATAACAACAAGAAATGATAAAAATAGAATCTAGAAATTCCAGTTTAATTTGTCCTTGAATTAAACTGAGAATTAAAATCAAATTTTGTTCTCATAGCAACTTGTAATAGTTAGCTAGAGCGAGTTGACTTAGTTAGATTAAGAGTTTCGAGTTGGAAGTATTTTTGAACTCATGTATATGTTCTCCCTATATTATAGGGGTCCAAGATGAGTTAAGTATGAGTGGTAATTAGTTAGCTCAATTTATTGAGTTATGTCTAGTTAAATTAGTTCCAAATAGCTTGAGGAACTAATAGTGAGTTAACAGCCAGTTGATGCATTAGTTTGCTCAACTAGTGCCACTCTAGTTAATTGAATATTCCCTTATCAGAAACTCATGCATGTCAATTCTGAAAAACACCCAGTTGAAACTAGACTGCAAGGACAATGTACTATCTGTTTTATATTTTTCTAAGTTGCACTGATAGTGTGTGCATTCAGGAACTAAGGAATTTCACTTTAAATACAAGCTAATTCTCTCAGGAATTATGCAAAGAATTAGAAGCTTGATGGCTTGGAAATTTGTCTAAGTATTGGCCAAAGGAAGTCACAAGGTGGAGGATAGGAAATATTTGTGCAGGTTAAGCTCAAGGTTGAGCATAGCATATTGTATTCATCCAAATTCTTTGACCAAGGGCACAAGGAAATAGGGGCTTGGAGAGCAACAAAAGAGGCTAAGTTTTTGCTTGAGCTTGTTTGTGAGATGGGATATTGATCATATTGAATGTTGGGATTGTTCTTATGAGAACAAGCATTGTATTATCATCTTGGATTTCTAATTAATGCAATACAGATAATGGGTTTTTGAGTTGTGGATTTCCCCAAATACTTATTGTGTTATGTGTCATTGATTTGTCTTCATTTTTTCGATTCTTGTTTTGCTCGATATTTATGTTCTTCCCTGTAAAGGGTAGCAGTAGATTCTTGTCTCTTGTTTTAGTAGATTACATGAGCTTGTGAATCTACAGGAAATTATACACAACCTACCATGATCATAAGTTCTAACATTTTGAGATTACCATTATTGGTCACCAAGCCAAGGTAATGACTTTCGACCACAAGGTTGAGAGACAAGAGGTCTCATCACGAGCCGACTTGTTCACCATGTTAGATCTCGAATGTGGAATTGTCTTTAGTTGGTTACCAAGCCAAGACAGTGTTCTTCAGTAGGTATTGAAATAAGTTTAAGATGATCTTTTGCAACTATGCATTTATTCCTAGTAGATGGGACACTAACACCTAAAATGGTTAAAAGGCATCCATTTTTAGGCTATAGACGTATTCTAGCAGCAGTGGCCATGCCTATGGTTTTGCAATTAAATTAATAATATGTTTTATTGATTAGCTTGTTTACTTGAAAACTGATGCCCAGCTAAACTGATTGTTGTACATATAAATTTAGTGAAACATTGAATTGATGGGGTAAATTTTTACAAGTTCATGACAAATAATGGTATATCTATTTATTTGAGAGCATATAATAGGGAAAAAATGGTTAGGATATCTAATTTGAGCAGTTCAAGTTGTCTAATTATAATTTCTTCATTTTTAAATTATGTTTTTATATCTTTACGACAGAGTTAACTGCTTCTCCCAAGTGTGTTGTCATTATTGTAGTGAAAACACAACACCCCCGTTTTATCTATCATAATACACATGGGGACCCTTTTGGCATTACATGTAGTCTTTGATTGTGATTGCTTCATTTCAAGTTTATTTTTCTTTTATTTACACTTTTTTATTTTTATAGTTTGCCTTAGTTTGATTATGTTTGTTTGTTAATAAAATTTGTAAATAAGTTTTTGTTTCAAATATCTTAATTAATTAATTTAATGAATAAAATAGTCACCAAGACCAAGATGTGTGCATAGTGTTTAAACCTTAATCATTAAACAATGTGGTATATTGATTAAATATATATCAGATATTTTGGGCATTAAGACTTTGATATCAGAAGAATCATTGTGGAAATCTCTGATACCCAAAGTATGATCCATCATATTAATGTGGATTTTTTCAATAAATGTATGTTTTGAAGTGGTTAGTCCATAAAACATGTGATAATCAACTATCAGAGTAAAGGACCCACATTCCACATCATTGTATTCGCTCTCGAATATCGGACGTAATGAATATTAGGGATTTCCTGCAACACATTTAAAAAACTTCGATAACATCATTCGTCAATACTACAATATGGTTCCTCGCCAATATTCCACTATGCTAATCTTTCAATATGCTAATCCACCGACATGTTGATACATCTTGCCTCTCTAAATTCCGATAATCATATCCCTCCTATCCATATTTGAACTTCCTATTTGTTGTCACTCTTTTCAACCCGTGACATCAAAACTCTCATACAAGACCTCTGATATAATCGGCACGATAAAACTGTTGAAGGGAGTTGAATGTGATATCGGAGTCACCCAATATCACAACTATTTTGTTTTGTCTCATTTTAAAAAGTTTGGATGAGCTTACCTCTAATACCACTCATCTCTTATCACGCATAAATAAAAGCCACTTAATTAATTTTAAAATGTCTCTGGGCATAAGTATAGTTTAACACATTTTTAAACTTTAATCTATGCTTTTACTATTTTACTAAAAAAAGCCAAGTATTTACCATTGACTCTATTTTCTGTTTGACAGAGAAGCTTCCAGAGCTGAAGAAGAAACATATGCAGTCAAAGAAACTCCTCCAGGTGGCCCAAAGAAAATTTAAAATTAAAATGGGTGGTTCAAGTTGTTACTAAAAGATCACCATGCTTGTGAGTTCCACCTATTAGTGCAAAGGAAATTGTACAGTCTTATTAGAGCGCTAACCAAACTAGGTGATGCTCTTAACAATATTTAACTGTGGTATCTATATTCTTCCATAAAGTTCCAACTGCATAAAAATGACCCCATTCATGTACTTTTATTACTCTATTGTTGAGATAATCAGGGGAGACTGTTAGCTCTATAAGTCTTTTGTAAATACCCCTGAATTCGATGCAAAGTTGAAGGTGGTGATCCACTCAAAGGGGATTCTCTATGGTTGATCTATTTGTGAAATAACACTATTGTTATGTACAGAAAGGTTGATTATAGCGAAAATGAAGGACTTCTGGCTATGTTTGCATTCCTTAGCACTATTGCAGGCAATGTGATTATGGGTCTGAGCTACTCCACGACTACATATTTTGTAATAAGCTTTGGCATTGTTTAATAAATTCCCATTCATGTATTATTACCTGAATGATGAATTTTCATATTTTTGTCAAAGTTTTATAATTGGTTTTGATCTACATCCTAAATAGTATGTTTCTTTGATCTCCAACACTACTATTGAGTGATATTATAATATGTTGCTGAAGTCTCACGTGAGCTATCTCCAAGAGGCAAAATGAGATCGAAATCATACTTAATTCATTGAATTATACTTGTGGTGAATGATAATTATTTATTATTCATTTACAAGTGTATTTTTATTTTATGTGTATTAATTGAAATGAACTATTTCTTTTGATTAATATAAATTTTATAATGAATTGTGTTTAATATGAATTCAGGCTTGTAGGTGAACTTATCTTAATAAATATTTATTAAAGTATATTCATTTACATAGTTGTTTTAACCTTTTATGAGTTGGAATTCATAATCGATTATTAATTCTAGACTCATTCATAAAATAGTCATTCCCCCTGTTTTGTTTAATTTTCTCTTAGATTAGGAGAGGGTTATCCCATTATAGTTCGATAGATTGATTATGTATTTACATATTCATTTGCATCAAGTCCTCTCTTAAAGAGCCAATAAATAATTTAATTGTAGTTTAATTAGCCTTTTGAAATCGATCAAACCTTTGTGTCAATTTATTTCTTTAACCCACATGTTAAAGTTCAATGCAAAATAAATGTAACATGATGTAAAATAGGTGTAAATAAATAAATTATTAGTTTACTTTATATTCGTTTTAGATTAAATTAGATTTATAGTGAGAACCACCCTATTCAATGGATAAGGAGCTTCTTTTTAAGTTCCCGACGTACTATGTGATGCAGGCCTCAACCTGCAAAACCCAGAATCTTTCTACACATACCTTGAATTCATGTTCAAGGAATTCATTCCTGCCATGATTCTTCAACGCAACCAAACAATTCAGTGCTTCCACAAATAAATTCTGTAACCATGACTAGACTCAAGAATGAGCTCTTATTCAATGTGGCACACATACCTTACATCAATGGGATTTGTTTGATTTTAATATCAACGTACAATCGCCCCAATTAAACCGAGCTCAAAACACTGACTGGACATAATCATATAATTTTTCCATCACACTTTCTCTGCCAGCAACCAGCTATGAAACAATTAATAAAAACAAGATGACGATCTAATTTAATATCGATTCCCCACGGTTCTTTCCAACAGGTATCTCTCGGTTGTACGCTACCTTGTTTACCATACAATCAAACACGTTGCACCTTAGTTGTGCACTAATACCGTGCACTGTAACTTCACTGGCTGGAACTTGCACTCACAGCATTAAAAGAATTGCAATCGTTCCGGTTTTTTTTTTAATACTCACCATAATTAAATTACAACTCTCTGCCTCTACATGCACAGGTAGGAACCAATAAAGAAAATCCACTGCATTCTACTTTCTCCACACACACAGATTTATAATTAATCAGCAATTATACAATCAACGCATTCTGATATTGAATTAACTCGCTTCAATGTTGACTTATGTAAATAAGTGTCCGAGCCAATTAAATTACAGTAATAAATGAAATTACAGTGCGGTAACAATATGTTTTCAAAATAAAAGAAACGAACCCAAGCTGCCTCACTAATCAACAAAACATTAAGCGGAGATAACAATGAAATTTTACCGCCCAAGAAGCCTTTAATCCACAGTCAATTAAATTATTGGATACATGAATAGTATCATAAAAAACCATTGCACTAAAATGCCAGAGAGTTTTTGAAATTATGTTTTGGCACTACCTCTCTCTCTAATGAGATGATAGCTTTCTGCCACATTATTTTATAGATACATAAGGGATAGGTCTTCTCAGACCTTATCCGATACAAAAGCAGGTTTTTTTCCCTTTTTACACAATGATTTAAAGCTTGAAGCTTTATTCCCTATTTTTTTATTCTAATTTTAACTGAAAAAACATAGAAATCCTATCCCAATCCTTTTTCCTAACTATTCTCTCATATTCTTTTATTTAGAAAAAGAATATTTACATTATCTTCACTTCCTATTTTATCAAAATATTTAAATTTATCACACCCCCTTTTTATTCCATATTTACAAATGAGGATGGTCTTGATGCTCCTACATCATCCACCCAACCTTAAAATTAATCATGATCCCCTGATCATGTGTTCGGATCTGTGTATGCATGGATCCCATATCTTGTGCTGCAAGTCATCATGTGCTAGTGCTCACTGCCTTTCTCCGGGTTTCCATATCTTATGCTGTCTTGCTCCACTAGCTACACTCTTGCAATCTTCTGTTGTCTTCCTTTTGCTGCTTCTTCTTTGTTTTACTGCTGCTAGTCTCTTCTGAGATTCCTTCATCATCATCCACCTCATCAGTTCAATTTCTTTGTCTAACAGACTTTCTCCAGCATCCTCAGTAAGACCTGTACTCACAAAACAATTGTTAGAATAAAAAATATAAGGCTTCAGTGCCTCTTCTGCTACTAGTGTTGTCTCAGTTGTCATCATAAATGTCACCCCACATGTTGCTCTAGCTGTCACTATGGATGTTTCTGCCTCCCAATCTTCCTGTCCCTCTGCAACATTCCTTTGCTCATCACCTGTAATTTCATCTGCAACTTTTTCCTCTTGTTTACTACACTGGAATCTCTTTTCTACAATCTCCCTGTCATACTGTGGATTCTCCAACAAATATTCTAACAATGCAATTTCTTTGTAACATCGCTGAAGCATATCATCATCACCTGCATTCATACATAAACTTTCAGTATCAACTGTTACTTCCTTTATCTGTGCTTCAGACTGATTCACTTCTTCTGCATCCACAAGAACTTCCTCTTGTGCTGTAACAATTTTACAAGATGGCGCATCCTCCTCAACACCTGTAATCACCTCACAATTGTCAGCTATACAAACACAAGAGTTTACATTATCCAGCTGATCTGGATTTACCCAATAACTCAAGAAATCATCAATAATCTCCTCCTCTGTTTCACCAATGGAAACCTCCTCTGCACCTACAAACATACACAAGTCATCAGTTTTAAAACTACAAGACTTTTTAGTCCTGACTTCTTCCTTTAACACTTTCCTTTGATCAGATCTGCATGTGGAATCTTCAAATTTCATCTCTAGCACAAGAACTCTAAATCCATTTTTCAACAAGGCAATCAAAATTTGCCTCAATCTCCTTTGCAATTGTCACCAAATCACTCTCTTTCCCTTCAGTGGAAAGATCCATTTTCCTTTCAGATTTCTGTGCTCTTGTAGCCATTCTTCTAGTACCTGCAACTGTGCCTTTATTTATGCAATCTTTCTTTCTCGAACTCTTGCAGTCATCTCATCTATGTGGCATTTCTTTGGACCTCTTCCTCCTCTAGAAAAACTCCTTCTGCCTCTGGCAGACTGCTTCCTCATGAGTTTCTCACTCACCATGAGTTGCACTAGCCTCTGCAACAACAATCTCTCTTGCTGCAACTTACCTCACCAATCCTTCCCTCCAGATCTGGTCTTTTGGTAAGTACTAGTTCACTGCCTCTGGAACCTCTTGAGCACTCCTTTGCTCTCTCTAGGCTATCTCTTCAACTCACCTCACACTGTAATTGTCCTCTCTATCCATCCTTCAGCTGAATGCCAGGTTCACTGCCACCTTCTCTGCAACCATAAACTTAAATCATAAATTTTCAATCAAAAATCATCTCACCTCTTAAGATCTTGCATGATCTTGTCTTCTTCCCACTTCTGCAATGCTGTTCACTTGTGTAGTTTGCATATCAGATTTAAAAATCATTCATCACTCAGAAAAAAAAATTCTGTTCTCATTCAGAAAAAAAAAACAAATATCTTCAGCTGAGCATCTGGCTCTGATATCACTTGATGCAGGGTAAACCTGCTCATAACTAGGATCCTTTTCGCTCATGCATATAAGCGCATGCGCCTCCAATCAACATGGAAATTTCAATACTCCATGCGGAAGCTTATTTTGCACATGAATCTTCAATGGCTTAATGTGCTCGAAAATCACGCAATCCAACTCCCTTACGTCTCCAACGCAAGATTGTTATTTTCAACAATCCCAACTGACCAAATTCTCTTTCTGACCTTATACCCTCTTACATATGCCTGTAATTGCCTTAGATCTTCCTTGAATTCGATTTCTTTGTTGAGCCCTGCAATCCCATGTATGTCATTGATCTCTATTGGGAGATAGTAACTGTAAATCGAGGACCATGCTGGCACGAAATCACGTCACATTTTTGGGACGTTGATTTGTTTCAGTAATGGACTATGAGAGTTGATTAGGGAACGAAGTGTTCGCTAAGTTTACTTAGGCACGAATGAGCCAGGCTAAGTGCCTCGGGCTAAACCTGTAGTTGGAGCTGTGCATAAGCGATGAGCTAAGCCTTCGCCTAAGTCTAGAGAAAGAGAGTCCTATTGCGCTCTACGAAAATTATGGGTTGGGTTCTAAAGTGTTGTCTATCTAGCTTTCCTGTAAGCATTGATTGTGTTCCCTAACTAGGAGTCAGCAGAGAATAACCTCTATAGGGGTTAGAGCCCAATTCAAATGAGTTGTGAATGACATAAGGGAAGCGATGACGAAATAGAATGTTGGAGCCGGGGACCATTGAGTGAACCAGTGAGCCCACGAAACTGGTAAGGAGGCCCGCAGCGAAGTTGTTACATAAAGAAAATAGAACATAATCGTGCGAGACTGAAGGAAGTAGTTAGGGGAACTATGGAAAACATGTCTAATTCAGATAGTAGTAAACGAGAGCAGCTGCTTTGAGTTGGTGAATAGTCGAGAGCACCCTGAAGGGCTACATCATGTGCTCTCAAGAGCACGCCAATGGAGGAAGCACAAAAACTACTCATAGTTGTATACTCAGCAGCACAAATAATTAATAGCGCGGTTTTTATCCCCACGCATGATAGCGCCCAGCTTAATAATATCTCTGTAGTCCTTTCAACGCACAGGTCAGTAAAATATTTAATAAACGTTGTTCAATTGTAGGAAGGGCGGATTTAACAAACGAATACAGTGAATTCATAATACCAGTTACCACATAATACCACGCATGTATACAACTAAGGAATAAGGAAACTTGCCACGCGGATACAGTATCGAAGGTTTGACATTTCTTGAACTGTAAATAGCCCGAGTTTTGAAACTATACTTGATCTCTATTGGGAGATAGTAACTGTAAATCGAGGACCATGCTGGCACGAAATCACGTCACATTTTTGGGACGTTGATTTGTTTCAGTAATGGACTATGAGAGTTGATTAGGGAACGAAGTGTTCGCTAAGTTTACTTAGGCACGAATGAGCCAGGCTAAGTGCCTCGGGCTAAACCTGTAGTTGGAGCTGTGCATAAGCGATGAGCTAAGCCTTCGCCTAAGTCTAGAGAAAGAGAGTCCTATTGCGCTCTACGAAAATTATGGGTTGGGTTCTAAAGTGTTGTCTATCTAGCTTTCCTGTAAGCATTGATTGTGTTCCCTAACTAGGAGTCAGCAGAGAATAACCTCTATAGGGGTTAGAGCCCAATTCAAATGAGTTGTGAATGACATAAGGGAAGCGATGACGAAATAGAATGTTGGAGCCGGGGACCATTGAGTGAACCAGTGAGCCCACGAAACTGGTAAGGAGGCCCGCAGCGAAGTTGTTACATAAAGAAAATAGAACATAATCGTGCGAGACTGAAGGAAGTAGTTAGGGGAACTATGGAAAACATGTCTAATTCAGATAGTAGTAAACGAGAGCAGCTGCTTTGAGTTGGTGAATAGTCGAGAGCACCCTGAAGGGCTACATCATGTGCTCTCAAGAGCACGCCAATGGAGGAAGCACAAAAACTACTCATAGTTGTATACTCAGCAGCACAAATAATTAATAGCGCGGTTTTTATCCCCACGCATGATAGCGCCCAGCTTAATAATATCTCTGTAGTCCTTTCAACACACAGGTCAGTAAAATATTTAATAAACGTTGTTCAATTGTAGGAAGGGCGGATTTAACAAACGAATACAGTGAATTCATAATACCAGTTACCACATAATACCACGCATGTATACAACTAAGGAATAAGGAAACTTGCCACGCGGATACAGTATCGAAGGTTTGACATTTCTTGAACTGTAAATAGCCCGAGTTTTGAAACTATACGCCACTGTCCCAAACTGCCTTACGCACAGTTTATTATATCACATAAGATTCAACTGCGCCCACGCTTGTAAGACACAGCTTATATCTATCAACTACAAACAGTTGCGCCCAATTGAAACTACGAGATTTTTTAAAACTGTACAGTGATTTTAAAATATATACATCAACAATATCATTCCATTTCATTACATGAGAGGAAGAGTTTTTCAAAACAACACAGCATCGCCTCTCCTCTCTCTCCTTCCTGAGAGCTCAGCTGCCTCTTTATTTATAATAATAACTGATACATACATAAGGAATAGATCAGACCTTATCTCCTAGAAAAAGCAGGATTTTTCCCTTTTTACACAATGATTTAAAGCTTGAAGCTTTATTCCCTATTTTTTTTTCTAATTTTAACTGAAAAAACATAGAAATCCTATCCCAATCCTTTTTCCTAACTTTTCTCTCATATTCTTTTATTTAGAAAAATAATATTTACATTATCTTCACTTCCTACTTTATCAAAATTTTTAAATTTATCACACCCCCTTCTTATTCCATATTTACAAATGAGGATGGTCTTGATGCTCCTGCATCAACATCACAATCCTTGGAGTTTGAAATGCCACCCTTATTATTGTACAATTCTTCTTTGGCTTGTATAATTTTGACATGTCTGAATGAGTTACTCCAGAAAGCCTATGGATTGGGGTGCGCCATTTCAGTGTTCATTGTTACTAATATATGATATGTACCTTTATATATCCTAGTGTTGCTTGTATTTTATTTTTTTTCTCTTTCCAAATAAATGTAGCTCGTGGTATTTTTATAAGTCCATTGATTGTCTAGTTTAACTTCTATATAAATTTCCATAGTTTGATTTTTCTCTTCTACAATTGCAGAATATACCAAATATTACCACTCCGAATCCCACAATTTTGATTTTCCAATAGTGACATACTTCCAAGGCTTTTGTATTTTTTTCCCCGTGAGTTCAAATAATGGATCTGGACAACAAGGTTCATATCCCATCAATTAATTCTATACCTAAAACATGCCAATTATTCTGTAGTTAATTTTTTTTTCAAATTTGTATTTTGTTTCCCAACTATAATTTCCTTCCTCTTTTATTTGGCAAATATACAAATGAATTTATTTGGAATATAGACAAAGTTAGCTTCATTTTTAGTTTCATTTGTACAATGAATCGCTCAAGTGAATTTTACTATTGTTTTGTAGCTACTTTACACAGAGTACAGTTGAAACATCCTTGCTAATATATTGCACAATTGCAAAGAGTCTCAATAATCAACAAATTGTTAGTCAATTCATGTAGGTGAAAGGCTACGGATTGGGGTATGTCATTTCGTTGTTCATTGTTACTAATATACCATATGTACCTTTATCTATCCTATGTGTTTCTTGGACTTTATTATGTTCTCTCTTTCCAAAGAACTGTAGCTCATGCTATTTCTACAAGTCCAATGGTTGTCTAGTTTTCCTTCTATAGAAATCTTCATAGTTTTATTTTTCTCATTTGCAATTGCAGAATCTACCAAATTTTACCAACCTGCATCCCACATTGGTTTTTCTAGTTGTAACATACTTCCAAGGCTTTTTTATTGTTTTTCATGTGTGTTCAAATAATGCACGCGGACACCATGGTTCATATGCCATCAAGTAATTATATACCTCAAACATGCCAATTATTCTGGATTTAACTTTTGTTTCAAATTTGATCCCAATTATAATCTCCCTTGGTCTTTTATTTGGATTGTAATCTAGACAAAGTTATCTTGATTTCTAGTTTCATTTCTATAACAAATGTCTGAAATGTATTTTACTATTGTTTTCAACTACTTTACACATAGTACATTTGGGACTTTCCTGCTAATTTATTGCAAAATTGTGAATCTCAATACTCAACAGTTGGTCAGTGAATTCTTGTAGGTGGTCTTTTTTATTACTTTTGTCCACTTACCACGAAAATGTATACACATTTTTTTCTATTTCTGTCAATAAACGTAGTTTATTATTAATGAGAACCATAATAGTAGAAATTTTCTTTATGCATGTACCATCACATTCATCCAAAGAGTCCCTATCTTGCATAACATTTGTGAATAATAAATTATCACTAACATAAAACTTAACAGAGATGTTGTATTTCTATGCATACATCTGTTACAATAGTAATGGTTTTTTTGTGCTTATAGATATTGAAGATTTTGAGATCCACTGCCTCAAAATCGAGAAACTTGGTACTCTTGAAAAAAAACATAGTAGAAATAGAGGACTCAGCATATTTTTACACAACAGAGATAGAGGACTCAAAATTTTATCCTCCATAGGTAAAATTAGAACCAAGAACTCCTATATTTCCTTAAATTCAATCATGAAGGAAAGATATTGGTTCTTTTTGGGTTTTGGTTACAATTTCATTGGTTTTCTATTTGTACAATGTTTGTCACCCATGTCACAAGTTCAGTACGAAATAATTCAAATATTTTTAATTTAATACGAATATGCATTCTTCCATTCACTTGGAGCTTAAAAGGCCATCTATCAATTTTCGAAAATGAAATCAAACTTGAATTTTCTTGGACTATGGTGATACACTTGGCCTTGGAAAGGCTTACTTTGAATTGTTGATATTCTAGCAATATTTTGTGTTCCTGTTACACATTTACCAAGTTTTGATTCCTTTTTGGGTAGCTGAGGTAGAGCTCCACATTCACCAGAAAAACAACAAGAGCTTAATAGAGCTAGGAGAAACCAACGATCTATGCAAAAACTAAAGGAAGCGGATGAAACAACAGTTCAAAAGGGCATGAAAATAAGATAGAAGCTTTGCAAGACATGATTGGTAGTAAAGGAACTCCAATGGCACCAAGAGGCTCTCATGTACAATGGCTTGATCCTCATTGCCATAAAAACAAGTTTGATGAATTTGCTTAGCTTTACATCAACTTGTTCTTGAACAACAAATATTTTATTATAATTATCTTACAAATTTGAACTTTTGGATCCTTCTTGAAAGGAGAATGCTTTGTGAAGTTGACAATTTTCTATAAATTGATACTATCAAGAACTAAACTTTATTATGAAAAAGTTCCAATGTTTACTTGTTTCATTTTTGTTGAAAGTGCACCTATTCTAAACAATTCTACATGTATGGTAATCATATTTCCTACTTTTGAATTATGTCAATTTATTTCAATCACGTTTGTTGACTATATTTACAGTTTAGCGTTAGAGGCATTGCAATATAGGATTTTGTAAGGAAATGTATTCTTAGTAGTTCACAATAGTATTACAATAATCTAATTATTTTATATTTAATATTCTATATTTTCCTTTCATAATAGTTTTATTTCTCGAGGTATATGCAAATGTTTCCAGAGAATTAGTGAGAACTACTCAAATTTAATTGGAAAACTCTTTAATAGGCCTATGTGATAATTGATTTTTTTTTTCTTTTTAATTTATAAACTTTTCTACTCAAAACCTTCCCACAAACCATTGTGATACTAATAAATCATATTATCCTATGGCATGATATCATGAAAGAAAAATTATGTTGAATACTTGTATTATAATAACTTCTACATCCTTAAGATTCAGTAATAAGCATTTTATGGTTGTTTTATGCACAAAACTATACCCAAAAAATTCACGTGTAAAAATGTAGTGACATGCCACCACATGACTCTTGTTTTATTATTGTTGAACCACTTTTTAAAGTGATTTGTCATTGAACTTGGTTGTGAATTAAATTATAATATTTTTTATTTTATTTCGTTAATTATAATTATTATTTTTATTTTAGTGATGATTTAGATATGATGGAATGTAGATCTAACTTCTATTTCTATGTAGATGTAAATAATTTCAAAAAATTTATAAATTTTAATTACAAATTTTATTATTGATATAATATTTAAGTTTTCCTTGGAAAGTTCAATTATAAATTTTAATAATTACAAATTTTATTATTGATAAAATAGTTATTCTTACATCACAAAAAAATATAAAAACCTTGTGAAAATCTAAATAAATATAATTATCATAATTAATTAATAATAATATTTTAATGAGATAATTGAAAATATTTCAATAATTCAAAAAATATATATATTTAATGTCTATTATACTAATTATGAACATTACATAAAAGTCCATAACACTTATCTAAGGACAAACAAATTTCTCAAGAATCAACTTATCTTAAAGGTGAAGAGTAATAATACTAATATAGATCTATTTTATTTATGGATTTACCAAGAGCAGACTCTTGAGGCGTAAAACCTTTTGATAGTGCAAAACTTTAAAAAAATTGCACCTTCAAAGATTACATCCCTATAGGGGCCTAATAAATGATAGTTAAAATGACTCTCTCTCTCTCTCTCTCTCTCTCTCTCCATACATACATACATACATACATACATATATATATAATTTTTCATTTTGTAAATTGCATTTTTGAATGCTTAAATCAATTCAACCGCTTGAAAATCCCTTGAGTACATGGAATAAACAAGCTTAAACATGCAATTCCAACAAATATTACTTTGTTCAAAATCAGCCCTTAATAAAAGGGTGAAAATTAAATAATGATATTTGAAATACTATAACAATAAGAATTTAAAATTAAAAATACTTTATATAATATATAGGCATTTTATTATTATTATTTTAAACTATATATAATATGTAAATTGTTGGCATGGAAATAATTTAATTAACCTTAGCATTGATATATTTTATTTATGATTACATTGTTGACATTTAAAGGTTTTTTTTAATACATTTCAATATTACTTTTAATTACTTATTTTATTTGCATATTGAAATATT
>APFE030392213.1:66605-91524 GCA_000404065.3 Pinus taeda | reverse complement strand
CTATCTCTATCTTATGCGATAACACAAGTGCAATCAGCATCTCAGAGAATCCTGTCATGCATTCAAAAACCAAGCACATACCAATCAAGTATCGTTTTCTCCGGGAACAAGTGCTTGAACAAAAGGTCAAGTTGGAGTATGTTCCTTCTAAGGAACAAGTTGCTGATATTCTCACCAAACCATTGCCCAGGGAGACTTTTGAATACCTCAGGCAAAAGCTGGGGGTTGTTGATGCTTCATCTTATTGTTGAGACTCTTCTGATTGTTGGTTGTACGCATGATTCATCTGGGGTATATGCGTAAATGTGCTGGGTTGTGGCACAGGTTCAGGGGGAGCATATAATGCATTGTTGGCATTATGGAGGATGTACAAAGGAGATCATGGAAGCTGGTCTAAATATAGCTGCAATATGTCTCTATCTCTTTCTTGGTCATTGATGGTGTCTGGTGGATTATGGTTCTTCTTTGCAGATCTAGTTCATATTTAGGGGGAGCATGTTCTTAGGGGGAGCATAACCCTTTGCCCTTGATGTCAAAGGGGGAGAATGTCGCTGAAGTTTTTGAGGTTGCCATCAAGTCCAAAGGGGGAGATTGTTGGCATTATGTTTCTGGTATGGTTATAGGTTACAGATGTTTTACTTGATGGCAACACCCATGGCAAGGGCTCTCAATATGATGAAAATTAAGAAGTACGCAGGAGAACAGTACAGAAGATGCGTACCCGTAGGTACGCTGTGCAGGGACCACGTCCAGACACGCAGGTTACCCATTCATGAGGTGCGTACCCCCAGTGCACACACTTCAAGGCAGTAAAGCGTGCATACGTGGGTTCCTTATGTTTAACCCTTGGTATTTAGCCGACGGTATTGTGTTATCATGGTTCTGGCCCATGGTATTGTTTTATTTTATTATTATTATTGAGCCCCATGATCCTTGATTTGAGGAAGAGCTTGCCTATATAAAGCAAAGGAGATCATTTGGCTTAGTATGCTTTTGGGTTGAATATCTTAAGATCTGAAATATTTGGGTTATTGTTTCAAAAAGCTTGATCTATATGAAAGTGAAGTGGAAGGCGAATCTGTAAAGGGTGATCTCCCGAGCGCTTGATCAGATCTAGGCATCTGTCTAACTGTAGCACACTGGTGATCTATAAATTCAGCCCTAATCTGATGTACACAGGTGTTTAACGGTGCCTCTGCGTAGGTACGCAGAGAAGAAGAAGGATAAGTGCGTGGGTACGCAGGGGTGACAAAGGCGCAGTGCGTGGGTATGCTAAGGTGATGAAGGAGCAGTGCGTGGGTACGCAGAGCGATGGTGGTTCAGGTGCGTACGCACAGAAACAGTACGCGGCGCGATAGTGTCTTTGGGTGTGTGCTTTCAGTGAAGTACGCGGCGCGATAGTGTATTTGGGTGCGTATTGTATGCAGCACAGTAGAAGAAGCAGTGTGTGGTCACGCAGTGCAGCAGAAGAAGCTCTGCGTGTATACGCAGAGAAGCAAAGGGTGAAGTGCGTAGCGACGCAGGCTAGTAAAAGGAAAATTGTGTATTTGACTTAAGATCTTCTGTTGACTGAATTTTTTTGTTGATAAGGTGTTCTGGGTTCAGTTCTGTTATTTTGATCTGGTTACTACAGCTGACTGTAATTTATATGTACTTGATGATTATTTGATGTATATGGATCCAGTTTGAAAATTTATGAAAAGTGGTCCTTATAAAGAAGTAGGGGGTTGTAGCTCTCTGCAGGTTGTAGCCTGCGTACTGGTAAAGGATTGCACCAGTACAAGACCATTGTAAAAAGGAGTTTCTAATTTGAAATAAGATAGAGACATATTGCAGCTGGTGGTTTTCACCCACATTGGGTTTCCACCTTATATCTGGTGTTCTTTGATGTGACTGTCTGTTTTTCTTGTTCATGCTCATTATTTTATGGTACTGATATGCAAAAATAATTCAAAGTATAAATAAGGAAGATTTGGTAAAAGGAATAGATAATACTGATTCACCCCCCCTCTCAGTATTATTTTCAACAGTGTACCTCAGTCAGAAAGAAACTACACTTGTTGAGCTTAGCATACAACTTATGCTCTCTCAATAACCTCAGCTCTACTGCTAAATGCTCAACATGCTCTTCCTCATTTTTAGAATATAACAATATGTCATCAATGAATACAATAATAAAATTATCAAAATACAGATGCAACAAACTGTTCATCAAGCACATAAATGTAGCTAGAAAATTAGCTAAACTAAATGGAACTACAACAAACTGATAATGGCCATAGTTGGTCTAGAAATATGTCTTGTAAATCTCATCCTTAGTGGTATTCGGATCTTAGATCAGTCTTCGAGAACACTGCTACTGCCTTCAGCTCATTAAACAATTCATCAATCCTCGGTAACAAATATTTTGTCTTGATGGTCACTTTATTCTACTGCCTGTATTCAACATATAATTTGAGAGTACTATGTTTCTTATTCACAAACAAAAGTAGTGCACGCCATAGTGATACAGTTGTCCTAATGTATCCCTTGTCCAACATTTCCTTCAAATGAAGCTTCAACTCCACTAAATTAGGTGTGCTCATCTTGTAAGGTGATTTTGATGTTAGAAATGCCCCTAGCACCACCTCAATAGAAAAATATACCTCCCTGTGAGGTTTAAACTCTGAAATATCCTCAAGAAATACACCCTTGAACTGTTGTAGAACTAGTACTTGCTCAAGACATTTGTATCCTCAACTTCCTTACCCTTGTCACTAGAAATGTGTACTACAACTAACGCACACCCTTTCCTCTAACTGTTCTTTTCTTGCATAATTGTTACCATTCTAATTGATGTGGCTTTCTTCTTTCATTGTAAGACTCTTGGCTTTCCATTGTCATCCACACAGCCAATGGCCTTGTCATAAAAATCCACCTTGGTTCTATGAAGGTACAACCAATGCATGCCCAGCAACATGTTGTATGATCCCAATGTTAATACATTAAAATGTGTTGTGATAGGCATACTCTTCAAATCAAATGCACAAGATCTTACCTATTGATGAACTAGCTTCTTTGTGCCTATAGCCCATTGCACTAACCGAGATTCTGCATGAAAATCCTGACTCAAACCACACTTATCCACCAAGTCAGGACTAACATAGTTATAATTAGATCCAAATTCAATCAAAATATAAATAACTTGATAACAAAGCTTACCTTCCATCTCAATGATAGATGTCTGATGCTCTACATGTTTGTTATCCAATGTTACATAAATATGAGGAACGCTTTGACCAACATCCCAAACAGTCTATGCATCATGTGCACTATATATCTGAGGCCTACCACCCCGATTCTACAGAAAATATCTCATGTGATGATCCTTGCCACAAGTCCAGCAGTCTATAGGCTTCCAAACTACATTCTTATTCTATTCCTCAGATTGATGTCCCTATCATCTATCTAATGCATTGAATTTCTTCGATGGTGAAACATTCTCTTTATTATTTATACCCTTAGGTATTTCTCACTTTCTATCCCATTTTCCTTTGTTATTTTTATTACGTTTCCAGCTTGTAAGGTCTTAGAGATGCGCTTCGATTATTCATAGCAACACCTTAAATTTTGAATGTCCTCCTCCAATGATCTAGGCTCATCGAATTCAATCTTGTCTTTGAATGCAATTGGTAATCAACTAATGATCCTTTGAATCTTAGCCTTTTACTTTGTGAGGTAAGGCACATAACTTAATAACTCCAAGAACCTACTAGTGTACTAATCATCTACCATCAAACACATCTTTAACTCATATAATTATTTGTCCCTATCGTCAAAGTATCTCTCTGACAAATACTTATTTTTGAATACCACTCAAAGTCACTCCAAGTCAAGTCTTGTTCATGAATACATATAAAATTCTTCACTTCTTCCCACCAAATGTTTTCTTTAGCTTTGAGACTAAATGTGACTACTATGGCTTTCATTTTCTCTAAATATTCATGCAACCTAAAGAACTTCCTCATGCCAAGCAACCATCCCTCTGCATCCTATGGCTTCTTCATATCTCCATCAAAGTAGGTGGATTTTCTTTCTTAAATTCATCTCAAAAGTATCTCCTATAACTCCTCTTATAAGGGTGGTAACAATGATGATCATAGTGCCCATTTGAATCAAAACTAGAATAGTACATGTGTCTATCCCTCCTCCTTTATGGAATGTCCAACAATATTGCGTCTCTAACCATGTCATTTCTATCTGACATGTGACCACCATGTGATCTACTACCATATGCTCCATTAGTTCTATCCTCCTGCTCAAATTTGATCCAACGTGGTCCTTATCATTGCAATTATGAGAAACTTTGAAGTATCATTGCATTTACCTTTGATTATTTCTCCTATTCTTGCATGATTTTGTCTTTGTCTACCTTACAACTCCTTATTTCTTCCTTTAAGATTATCAATGTATTTGCCAAATCACAAGGGTTCCCAACAACATACTACTCATTTGATTCATACGAAAATTATTTATAGTTTACCATCTTGCTACCCATTTGATATTTCTCCCTGCAAGGTATATCATGCCAGCTAAACCAAATCACAATAAACCAATATAACTTAGTATAGATTAGGTAGGATACCTTGTTTGAAATATCAACAAATAATTATGATACATATAAACATGAAAACATATAGAAACATAAAACGTAAGTATATAACCATGCAACTGACGTTCTAGCTAGGGTCCAGTCATCAATGCATGACTTTACCAACAACTCATACCATGACCTAATGCATGACACAACCATTACCTCATTGTACACTTGACCACATGCAACATGAACATGCATAATCAATATGTAACTAACCATGGAAATGCATAAACACATGTAATCAAGCATAAATGAAAAATACTTGTAACCAAACCTATAAGAATGATACATGTAACCAAGCATACAATAATGTAACCAAACATACGAGAATGTAGTCAAGCATACAAAATGATACATGTAAGATACATATAACAACAAGGAATCAATCATACACTTGCGATGATGCACTCCACAATGAAAACATCAACTTCCACATGACGACATCACTACAACCAAGATCAGAATCATGCAAATGAAACAAGCATATGGAATGCAAGTGTAAGAGACACACATGTAACTGACACGCATGCATGACCAAAAAACATCCCATATAGTCTAATGGGTGAACCATACTTTGATACCACTCTTTAACACCCTCCTCCCACATCTACCAAATCAACCGTCCAACGGGGGTAAACATGTGACGAGAGGCCACTATGATATGATTCGAGCTCTTAAGTAACATTAAGGATGTGGAACTGATGGAAACAAACCATACAGGAATTCAACATCAGCATCAGGAATCTCAAAATCCAATCCAACCTTTCTTCTAACCATCCCCTAGGTCCCACTTAGATTCTAGATCACTTGACCTTTGGACGCTCTCAGGGTATGGGCACGCTAGCATCTAGAGACTTCTGCACACTCTCATAGGCCCATAAGCTAGAGTCAAGGGAATTCTTTACACAATGTTGTGCTAGTGTCCTCAACATTTGAGCCACTTTTTTAGGCCCAAGGCTTAGGTCACTACACATAATAGAACGACATTTTAAGAATAATAATATAACAAGGAAATGATAGTGAAAAATAAATTACTTGAACAAGACCTTGACTGGACCCCTACTAGACATGGCAGGCATTTCGTCAAATATGTTGAATATGTAATCTACATATGTAAATGATAGTTCTGAGCATAGGGGTCCCATACTTAGTTGAAAATTGTTAGGAAAAATTGATGCCTCAACACATCAACTTCCATTTCATCCATAGGTCATATATACATTGTTCATTCATTTACAAGTAAAAACATGATGAGAGACATACATAGCTATTGTCATAAAACACATATATAACCAACATAATAGCAATATAAATAGTGATGAAATCATAGCCTTATGATCCACATATAGACCAGTATAATACTCATAGAAGTACAAGGAGAAATAACCTCATATTGATGATGAAAAATCAAAAACTTAGGATGGGACTTCCTGTTATAGACATATTTGGGCACTTCAACCGCAATCTTATATGTAAATAAACTAGGGGCTCTTCAACCCCTAAAAGTGTTGTTTCATACCCTAAAAGAACATGGTCAACCGATTACATCATTCCCCAAAAGTTCCACCTGAAAAACCATCCAGAACTGGCCTAAACTAGAGGACACTGACTACTCCACTGTCAGGGTGCAATGCATACTAACTTCTACACTAGCCAAGTGTGATGCATACTAATGAGGCCTTCTGTAGGGTGTGATGAGCGAGGATGGAAAAATGTCCGAGACAATTTGCTAAGTGGATGCTGATGGAATATTCTAGAAACTTCTCCTATGACACTTGCCTCTCTGAATTTGCCCAGAGATGAGAAAGACATCCAAGAAATCTCCAAGTGGAACCAAATGCAACAAGTGGAATGACACTAATCAAAAACCCAGAGATGACTCACACCCTTGCACACATCTATTGATGGATCCCTCAGCTGAGAGATCTAGAGGCTGGAATTTTGTAATTTGTAAAGAAGTGCTGATAGTTTGCATCTGGAAAGGAGCATTGTATTGTTGGTGTGATCTTGTTTTTGATGAGGTGAAGAGGGCTTTTATGCTGGGAGGATGATGATGGATCAAACATGTGGGTTGTAATTATCCCTTTTATTTAATAAAGTTCTTCGAGTTTTCTTCCATACAATTGTGCAATTGTGAATGTTATTATTTGTAAATGATAATGTATGTTCATTGTATTTCTAATTCAGCAATGCTTATGATATAATAGATCAAGATGCTTTGATGGTTCTTTGTTACTGTGTCTCTACAGGTACTCTTGAAGCAAGATAAGCACGAAGAGGAGTTGCAAACTCTATCAGGGGGAGAGATATCAAGCAAGGAGTCTAGCAGAAGATCTCGGTTGGTTCCTTTGGCTCTCTCTTATCTGTCATACATAGAAGAAATCGTGAATTGCTTTAAACTGTTTATTTCTAGTGTAGCTACCAAACCTAGAGGGCTAGTTGATAAAAAAGACACTAGTTTTCCCATAAACAAAATGGTGACTCTGCTGGGGATCGAATAGATGTTTGTTTGTTGTTGTTGTTTTTTTTGTAAACTATAGACAGAGCCTCAAGTTAGCCAGATAGCCTTCAAACTAATCTTGCTCTGCAATTGCATGGTAGATGAATGCTGCTTCAGTCAATCTCCGGTTTAGTATATGAATTAAACATTTGACTTACAAGCATTCTAGATGCCCTTTTGGTAGCTCTATAACCTCTTAAGATCATTCCTCTGTACTTTTCTCTTTACTATCCATAATAGCTCAGCTTAACTCACTAAAACCAGATGAAAATTTGAGCCAAAACACACTTCACATGTGCTCCCTGGCCCATCAAACTATCTATCACTGTCAACCAGTATGCATTGCACCTCCTGAACCTAAAAAGTGTGATTCATCCTTTTTTCTGTGAAGCCCAAGTGTGATGATTGACTGAGCCTATTTCCCTTCTTGAAATTTGGGGTTTTTGTCCTAGTTTTCAGTTCTATTTAGTTGATTTGCTGCTTATGAACAGTGTCTCATTACTGAAGCCTGCTTGCATCAAATAGACCAGCCTACAATGATTAGGATTAGTAAATGTTTTTATGTATTTGTCCATCATTTACAATCTTTTGTTGAAAGGTTGCTTAAATCGATCTGTTGTTTTGGTACAAAAGGTGTTGTAACTGTTGTTTTGTGTCAAAAAGAGAAGTGTCATTGATTCTTCCTTCCTTGGATAGTCGATTGAACTTTTTGTCATTTATTTTCTTTGAATTTTTAATATTTGAAGTTTCAAAAGCATTTTCCATTCGAAATTGAGAAGTGTCGCTTAGTCTTCCTTTCCATTTTGAAAAATAAATTGTCAAAATGTCGCTTTGAGTAAAATATTTCAGATCCTTGCTATACATAGTTTTTCTTTTTGGCGTTTTTCACATTAAGGGGAACAAAAAACAAATACATTCATTTGCATTTGCATTTAGTTTGTGTGCAAAAAATGATTTAGGAAAAGTGCATTAGTCTGTGCTCTTTGCTCTTTGTTTGAAAGAATTGAATCCTCTTTCCCTAGTAGCTAGGATTTTCATTGCTCAAAATAAACAACGATTATTTATCATTGTAGATTGCATTTGTAGGAATTTCAAATCAACATCACGCTGTGAACCATTGAAAGGCAAACTATTAAACAAGATCAACTCTAAAATAAATTTCAATGAACCTAACAACACTTTGGAACCTAACGCAACACATTTAGAAGTCTACGCTAGAGACGTGTTCTGGCATCGTAAAAACTAGTAACTATCATTTTGATCGAAGGTTGGGTGATTCCTCCTCTTTGATACGACAAGTGCTAACACGGACTTATGCTACCTGTACCATCGTGTATATATTGGGAGACCACAATAGGCTTATATCATTTATCCATAGGAAGCCATGTCTACTGCCCTAACGATCACAATGCATTGAACACAACATTTGGGAAGATTGACTACCATATATAAGTCCTTGGTAATTTCTCTTTAATTTATCACCAAGGTGTATATTGCAGTTTTGCGATTGGTTTGGCAATCCCTCTGTCTAGATTTCCAGAGGAGTCACTTTTATTCCTTTTCAACTCCTTAAAAGAAAATGTCCATTTGAGCACTTGTCACTTCAGGCTCATTAAAAATCGAAGGGGACTAGAGTCATCTTTAGCTTTTTCTCGACTCATAAAAATTGAAAAAGCAAATTTGTGTCAAACCATCATTAAAATTTATTTAATTTGGAATAATATCTCTGTTCCTTCATTGATCTTAGGTTGAGATAATGGATTCCACCAATCAAGGAATCCCTTTTCAGGGGAATCCTAGTCCATTTTATTCTTGGGGAAATATTGGTGCTCCATATATGGCCACATTGTCCCTTCCAGGAATTACAATTGGCCTACTAGTATGGCTATTCTCAACCTCTGTCGTTCAAAATACCGTGATTCCTCTGTAATCAAATCAACATCCAGTTGGTACTGAAGTTTACCTTTCACCTTCTTCTTCATTTGTTTCTCCATCCCCTTCTTCCTCTTCACTTGGTGAAAATAGTGATGCTAGAAACCAGCTATCTAAGAAGAAGAAGAAAGGGAAGCAGCAGAAGAAGAAGAAGTCGATTCAGCAAGGGGGCAACCATGAATCATATGGTGAAAATCTGCACATTAAATCTTCTAAATTTCCTTGCATAATTTGTAAAGGAGACCATTTTCATCGAGACTGTCCTTGCCTTCCTCGGATCTTGAGAGAATCGTCTTCCCATTCGCACCGCCAGGTGTCATCAACCTCTGGTGATCATGTTGACAACACACCGTCAACTAGTAGTAGTGAAATTCATGGACAGAAAGGAAAGATCAAAGTTCCATGTAGGTTATGTGAAGGGCACCATACCCTTCCCCATTCTCCTTTTTTGAAAAATGCCAAAAGAGTCTTACATAACCATCCTGTTTCACCGCATCGACTTCCATCTGGATATAGGAAACTCTCCCTAAGTCCTTTACTAGTTGAAAATCTGACTGACATAACTCAACTGTCGTTCGAAACACCTATCACCGAAAGTGAATCTTCAGAGTCTATACCCAACAAAAGTCATTAGGTTGAGGTGACAGTTGACCTACTTCTACCTTCAGAAGATCATACCTTTCTCAAAGAGAGTAAGAAAAATACCTTTCAAATTCTTTTTCTTACTTCAGAGTCCGATGAACTTGAGGGCAATCCACCCGTTCCTTCACAATAGGAAGAGAATTCCCCTATTCCTGCTACTCAAGGGGTTATTTCTCCCATTTATTCGGTGCCCCCTCTAAGTAGTCTAGTCACTTCCTTCGATTGGAATCGACTAGCAAGATCACACCTTCCTTCTTATGTACCATTCCGGATCATATTACAAGTCTACAAAACAATCATGTCTAGCACTATCATAGATGAGGGTGCATTATTGAGTATCTTTTCCTCAACTTCTTGGAAAGCGCTTGGTTTTCCATCGTTTATGTCTGTTACATAGAATTTGTCAGGCTATAACAAAGGAGCCAGTCAATCGTTAGGGATCCTTCCTAAGTTATTGATAACTTTAGGAAGGAAAACCATTCAACTGAATGTGATGGTATTCCAAGGACTGTTAGATTACAATCTACACCTTGGATGTGACTATGTATACAACATAGAAGCTATTGTTTCAACACTCTTTCGAGTGATATGTTTCCCGCATGAAGGCACAATCGTAACTGTTGACCAGATTTCATTTCTTGGTTCAAGCATAGCTCCAAGTCAATCATCATCCCTAAATTACCCTTGTACATCAGCAGTGTCTCTTCGACCTTCATTCCATCCGCCTAATTATAATGAGTAGTCTGGTGAATGTAACAAAGCTTAGGGGGCATGCACCCTTGTCTATTCGGTGGATGAACCCAGTTGAAAAGATAGGTTTTCCTGTAGATTAGGTGATTGGTCTGAGACACCATTCACTTTTTTCCACACTACAGACAAAGCCAAGGAAATGTTTTATCTACTTTGTGGACGAAACCATCCTACCATATGAATTTCCCTATAAGTCAAGTGATTAGTCTGATACACCATTCACCTTTGTCTGTGGTGCGAACAAAGCCAAGGAAGTGTTTTGTCTGCTCTACGGACGAAACAGTCCTGCTTAACCACAATGATTTCCATATGGTTACTGGAGACTCTCCTTTTCATCATGATGGGAGCATGCAACCCTTTTTCAATTTCATTTTTGATATTTTAGCTTTTTAGTTTTTTAGCTCCTTAGACTAGGTGATTTGTCCGACAAACCATTCACCTTCGTTTATGCTACGGATGAAGCAAACGAAGTGTTTTGTCTATTCCGCAGATGAAACCATCCTACCTAACCTCAATAGTTCCTTAGCTTTCTAGGTTTTCTAGGTTTTTAGTTTTGTTGTTTCTAGCCTACATAAAAGGAAAAACTAAAAACTCAGCATATGTTATCGCATGGTTCAAGATCATTAAAAAATAAACCTACCACTGAGCATAGTTCCCCATAGTTCGAGCTCATTAAGAAATGAACCCACCTTTGTTAAATAACCTCTATGATTGCCATTCTATCTACCTTTTGAGCCTTGGTTGTGTTCCTACCATCACATCCATCCTTTTAGCTAATCATACGCTTCCACTTGATTGTTTACCCCTTTTTTGAGGAACAGCCACAACGAGTGGTTTTATTAGCCAACCTCTTCACATCACCATGTTTTGAGAAGTTCCAAGATTACCTGGAACTAGCTGCTACCCTAGACACCACTCGTTCCTCAAAAACGAGTCTCCTTTAAACTCTTTTTAGGCTCGTTAAATATGAAAAGATTGTTGAGCTCGTTTCCTTTCTAGCTCATTAAAGTGATTGGAAATGCCATCCCTCCTCTATATTTTAATTTTTTTTGGACCTAAGGGATTATCCCTTGAAAAATTTTGAGCGCTTGTCTTTTCGGCTCGCTAAAGTGATAAAAAACTCATCCCTTTTGTATTATTTTATCCTTTTTTGGGGTTAAGGGGTTATGCTACGAAAAAGAACTTCTGGAGTTCCCTTTTCATCCCTTTTCAAACTCTCTAAACATGAGAAGGACCGACTTGTCTTTGTCGTTAAACTTGTTAAAACAATAGTGACAAACTTGTCCACCTAGATAAGAACAAGTTTCACTGTCGCTAGACTTGCTAAAACATAGGGACAGGTTTGCTCGAAGGGAAAATTATAGAACAAGCACATGTTATTCTCCTCAAGCTTGAAAAAAGGAATTGGTCAGTAATGACTAGGGAAAAAGGGAATAAAACTTGAAGAATTTTCTGGTAGCAGGTCGCTCTTGAACATGACACCTTCACTCCATAACCATGATTGAGTCAGGCTAGGTTATTTTGTTCACTGGTCATTTCACCATTGGTCTTCCACACCATCCATCCGTTGGGGTTAATGCTACCGATCCATCTCAGTGTCATTGATATGTTCAAGAGAAGTCATTCAGTTGAGAAACCATAATCTAGTTAATACCTCATCCATTGCAATACCTTCAACCTCCATTTTTTTGTGACCACCATTCCTAAACCTTGTGTCGTCACATCATTTTCACCTCCAGAAAATCATATGCTTCGTTTCATGTTGTACATGTGGGATACATTAAGGCCCTCCTATGACGGGTCACTTCTTGTTGACATCAGCTCATTATCAAAGAAGTTGACATAGAAACACCCCTTTCAGTACTTTGAAGCTTGCATGCCTCAATGGCAAGTTTCTCACTTTCGATGATAGGTTGACATAAATGGCCTTTGACCGAAAGATTTCGCATGGTGTTCGAAATCAGATCATATATTCACACCACATGAATTATAATGTAATACCTTGAGGGTCATTATCATTATCGGTGATTCCTCTCGCGTTTGTTAACAGCTCACATTATTGGCTAGTAATCTGGTGATGTCTTTCCATGTTCGACTTCAGAACATTTCTTCACATGGATTGACTTGTACATTGAGTGAAGATTGAACGAGTTTTGAACACCCCGGATCTAGTTTCATCCATCGAGGTTGCGATATATTCAGGGATATAAAGACATCAAATGTACACAAAAGTTGCATCGATGGTCATCTGAACTGGGGATGATTACTCTACATATGAAGAATCACTAGTCTGCAACTGCATAGAACTATCTGTTCTATGTACATGAAATGAATTTATAAAGCTAAGCATGGGAATGCCTGCCTCAGCTAGATCATTGAAAATTATATTATGGTGATGTATTGTATTGTATCTTATACAGGTCACCTTCCAGTTTCAAAACCTCGGATCCTCATGATAAAGCATTTCACCTGACATCAAAATATTTACTTCTTCATGCTTTAGGGGGAAATTGTTATAGACATATTTTGGCACTACAACCCCAATCTTATATGTCGATAAACTAGGGGCTCTTCGACCCCAAAAAGTGTTGTTTCATACCCTAAAAGAACATGGTCAACTGATTACATCATTATGCAAAAGTTCCACATGAAAAACCATCCAAAACTGGCCTAAACTGGACCATACTAACTACTCCATTGTCAAGGTGCGATGCATACTGACTTCTACACTAGCCAGGTGTGATGAGTACTAATGAGGCATTCTGTAGGTTGCGATGAGTGAGGATGGACAAATGTCCCAGATAATTTGCTAAGTGGATGCTGATGGAATCTTCTAGAAACTTCTCCTATGACACTTACGTCTCTGAATTTTCCCAGAGATGAGAAAGAGATCCAAGAAATCTCCAAGTGGAACCAAATGCAACAAGTTGAATGACACTAATCAAAAACCCAAAGATGACTCAGACCCTTGCATACATCTATAAATGGATCCCTCAGGTGAGAGATCTAGAGGCTGGAATTTTGTAATTTATAAGGAAGTGCTGATAGTTTGCGTCTAGGAAGGAGCATTGCATCATTGGTGTGATCTTGATTTTCAAGAGGTGAAGAGGGCTTCGATGTTGGGAGGATGATGCTAGATCGAACAGATGGGTTGTAATTCTCCCTTTTATTTAATAAAATTCTTCGAGTTTTCTTCCATAGAATTGTGCAATTGTGAATGATATTATTTGTAAATGATATTGTATGTTCATTGTATTTCTAATTATGCAATGCTTATGATATAATAGATCAAGATGGTTTGACAATTCTTTGTTACGGTGTCTCTATAAGTACTCTTCAAGCAAGATAAGCATGGAGAGGAGTTACAAGCTCTTTCAAGGGGAGAGAGATCAAGCAAGGAGTCTAGTGGAAGATCCAGGTTGGTTCCTTTACCTCTTATCTACCATACATAGAAGAAATCACGAATTGCTTTAAATTTTTTGTTTCTAGGGTAGCTACCAAACCTAGAGGGCTAGTCGATTGAAAAGACACTAGTTTTCCCAGAAACATTTCCACATTCCATATGAACATAGAATGGTTGAGCCAAATATCTCTTCATCCATTCACCCTCATTCCATATTCCAAGAATGAATGTGGGATGTCATAGAAAACATCAATCCAAAACCATCCAGGGCTTCGAGAGGCCATCCAACTCAACCCATCAAGCAATGATTCCACCTCACGATCAAACAGCACAAAACCATCATCATATTGGTCTATATCCAAGGCCTCTAGGGCGTCTTGAGCATTTGCTCCAAACAAGGCTTATAGGACTAGTCGCTCAACCCACAATTGTCATCGGGCTTCTAGAGCATTTATCCAACCAAGGCTTCCAAGACTAGTAACTCAACCCACCAAGGGCTTCTAGAGCATTTTTCCAACCAAGGCTTCGAGGACTAGTAACTCAACCTAAGTTATTACAGGGCTTCTAGAGTGTTTCTCCAATGAGGGCTACCAAGAACTCATAACTCAACCCAAGCTAAGGAAACATGAGAACCAGCCAAAATAAACAAGGAAATAAATCGACAATCTCCATGGTTATCCAAAAAATGGCAAGGCTAGGAAATCCACTATCAATCTAGGCAATCATCCATGTTAGTGACAGATCATGACCAAAAATCCACATGCATGTCAAAAATAGTAAAAATATACATGCAGCTCGATACCTGCAAGAAAATCTTTTTGTAGCTACTAATCCAGGTGTCCTCTTGCGCCTTCTTGCTCTTCCTTTGCCAGATCCTCCAAGAGTACTCCAAAAAAATTCTATGTATATAGAGGGGAAGTCTGCATCATAGATTCAAGGTCTGATGGGATCTTAGAGGCACTAATCTAGTTAGGAAAAAAGAAAAGAAACAATAATATAATATAATATATATATATTATATATATATATATTATATATTATATATATAATATATATTATATATATATATATATAATATATATATATATCTATATATATATATATCTATAGATATATAATATATATACATATATATATATTATATCTATATATCTTATATATCTATATATAAATATATATATATATATAATATATATATTATATATATATATATATATATAATTATATATATATATAATATACAACATTTCCTATTACCACATTCTTCGAATACGAAAGGAGGGTTTGGGTACTTTATAGATAAAAATATATATTTCTTTTAGATAAATTATTGTAATAATGTAATTTTTAGATTTGGTATATGCTTGGAGAATTGTGCCCTAAGGAACAAAACTTATTGAAATATTTTCGGTATCATCAACTATTTGTATCACCCAAAATATTGCTAACTAATGTATCTTTAAAATCACAATACAAACACCTTAAATAATACAACATATCAAAAACTTACAATTGAAATTTGGCAATTCTAATATTCTCAAATAGAACTACAAGCACATTACCATACAAAAACAACCAATACAATCATAAAGCGCTTGAACCACTTGCGAACAAAAAGAAAGGGATACAACGAAAGGAATGATGGATATAACCAAAGAAGATTTTAATTATATAAATAAATATGGTGATGAAATGGCTAAGTTAATCTTGGGCTAGCTTGATGTGAAAAATCAGACCTCTAAAATATGAAATAAAAACTGGGTATATCGATATTTACAAAATATAAAATTGAGGGAACTAAGAATGGAATACAAAATCAAAACTGGGTATATTGATATTTATAAAAATAAAATTGAAGGAGCTAAGAACAAAATGAAATTTGTTTATTATATTTTTAAATGGAGAGAGGGCAAGGAGGAAATATGAGAATGAAATGTGCTTATCAGATTTATTATTCTCTGGTTTATGTTACTTCATCCTGTCCACATTATACATCTCCTTCTCCCTCCCCATTATTCTTGACTAACATTCTTGACATGGATTTGCCTCCTCCCCCTCCTGAATTGGTTGACTTATCATCTGGTGTTGTGGATCCCCTTCACCCTCTGAAACCTCCTACCTCTCATGTTATTCTCCCTTTAAACTCCCATGTAATACAATATTCCCCATTTTCTCCCCCTAAGGCATCTGCATGACCTTCCATTTCTCCCTCTAAGCCCCCTTTGGAGTTTTCCCTTTTCCCCTCCCTCACCTTGAATTGATGATCTAGATACCATTTCTTCCCCCCATAATTTCGTCAATAGCGAAATCCACTTCCTCTTACTTAGCTCTTCCATGGATCTGAAAGCCCTAACTATACATAAGGGTGGTGCTCCTCCCTCTTCTCCCATCATTAGTCATAGTTCTTCTATTAACATCACCATTTGTAAGGTAGGGAAAAAAGGAAGCCTACATTTCTGTGGTTGTCTTGCTTCATAGACTGCTATTTTTAGTGACTCTGCTAGATTAACGGATGTTCTCATCATTGCTTCTTCTAACTTTGGGGCTCATACATCTTTTAATCCCACTTACGAGGCATCATGATGAATATTATTTCACTGAACCTTCTCCGTTTTGGGGACCACTCCAAACAAATGGACCTTCTCCACTTTATTCAAAATATTCATCCCTTCATCATTCTCATACAAGAAACCCTAGCTAATTCTTCTTAGGCTATGTCATAGTCTCATTGTATTTTTCCTACGTGGCATATTGTTGGTGTCAACTCTTCTTGTTCATTGGGTGGTCTTATTGCCATGTGGTATCTCACATGGGAAGACTTGCATGCATATAGTATTTTAGCAATCACTCTCCTCACCGGTAATTTTAGGAGATTTCCCTCTCACATCCATTTGCTCAACCTGTATGTTCCTTGTAGAAAGCATACTACTTTCTAGGATTGCGTTCAACAATGTGATCTACTCAAGCTTGATTGTCTAATCATGGCGAGTGATTTTAACACTACTCTTTTGATATGGGAGTCTTGGGGAGTTTATTTTAGATAGGATCCTTTGGATGATATATTGTATAATCTCTTTGTAGAAGAACATTTGGTGGACACATGTCCTTATCCCCTTTCCCCCACTTGGAATAATCATAGAGCGAGTGAAGATCATATCGAGAAGCATTTGGATCAATTCCTGGTTCATGAAAATCTAGTGGAGATCCTCGGAAACATGAAGCCATGTGAACATAAGACATATATACCTGACCACCTTCCCAAAATAATATAGTGGACGATGGAGAATATCCATGGAGGGATACCTTTCAAATTTAACAGGGTTTATTTAGAGGATAATGGTTATAATGATCTGGTTACTTCCACATGGGTGGAGACTAGTTGGACTTTGGAAGACTCTACGATGGAAGCCTTTACTCATAAACTCAGCATCATTAGAAGCATGTCAAGAGCATGGAAGCGAATGAAAAAATAATAGATGATCTCAGAGTTGTAGAAGATAAACAATGATATCTCTTGTTTTAGCAAAGATATGGAATTGAAAAATTGGACTCTACAAGAATTGGCATATTTGAAATCATTAGAAGACAAGAAGAATGAAATCCTCAAAATATAGGAAGCAACCTGGAGGCTCAAAAGTAAAGTGACATGGTTACATGAGGGTGATCGTAATAAAACTTTCTTCCATCATTATGCATATCACAAGAAGCATACCAATGCCAGTTATCGCATTGAATCATTTGACAAGGAGAAATAACAGTCTACTACCGAGACACAAAAAGAGAAGTTAAATGTTTTGGGCATTTTTATAAGTCGAGAGAGGATGTGGATTATATGGACCAAATATGGGCTTTGGATATTTATCCAATCATGTTTGATGAAACATCTAATGAAACCCTCTACCACCCAATATGGTTGAAGGAAATGTTATGGGTTCTAAAAGCATTCACTAAAGACAAATTCCTGGGACCAAATGACTGGACTATGGAGTTTTTTTACATTTTTTGAGTTGATCGAACGTCGTCTATTAGATATTGTGGAAGAGAACACAACTCAAGGAAATATTACCAGCTCTATAAATTATCCCTTCATAGCACTCAATACAAAATCCTCTTCTCCACAAAATTTATGAATTTTAGACCCATCTCCCTTTGTAACATCCTCTACAAGTTAATATGAAAAGTCATTGTGAGGCACATCACCACTTTCAATCTATATATATCTTCTAAGCACATTTCGGGTTTTTACAGAATCATCAATTTCATGACGCCATTGCAACTGCACAATAATGCATACATACTATTGACACCAAAAAGAAGGATGCACTTGTTATGAAAGAGAACCATCATAAGGCTTATGACTGTGTGGATTGGTCATACATCTGACTCATTCTAGCCAAGGTTGGCCTACAACCTCATAATGTGGAGTGGATTATGGATTTTATATATTTTGTTTATTATGTAGTTCTCATCAACACCTTTCCCACTTCTTTCTTCCATGTGAGAAGAGGATTTTAATAGGGTTGTTCACTTTCCCCATTACAAATTATTCTTGTTATGGATGGTCTTAGTATGAGAATCAGGGAGCCATGATCAAAACCTAGCCTTTTCAAGGTTTATCCATATATAGACATGTGAACATCACTCATTTATTTTTTGTTGATAATATCCTTATCTTTGATATTATTTCTGGATCACAATGGTTTTCTTTACACTATATACTTTTTTGATATGGTGTGGCCTATGGGATTCTAAGAAATGGCAATAAGTCTACTGTCTTTTACTCTTCTAGTGATACGTTGGATATATATTTTATTCCAATAATTTTTGGCATTAGAGTTGCCCCCCTTGAGGGTGATCTCACCTACCTTGGGTTTCAACAACTATAATAATAACCACTAGAAATGGATGGTGGATAAATATAAGATGAGATTGAACACCTGGTCACACAGATGGCTCACTATGGGAGGCAGTTATATGCTTATTCATGTATTTATACAATAGATAATTGTACAATCGGAACACATATTTATGCTTCCTTCATCGATCTCTTCAAAGGTTAGAATATCATATCTAGATTCCTCTTATCTAGGAGGAGAGCGACCTCTAAATATCTCATTTGTGCAGGTGGGATGCTCTAACTAAATCGAAGGAATACAACAGATGGAGCTTCTTGGATCATAGATATTTTGGATACTCTTCAAATCCTTCTGGAGGGCTCTGAATAGACAACGTTTCTAGCATGAAATCATACATGACAAGTATTTGAAGGGTATCAATATCGACATCCTATATAGAGATCTCAAACCCATAGAACAAAAGAATCTCATATATTACAAAGTTCCATAAAAATTCTTCACTAGAGGCATATGAGGATGACATAGGCTTTTGAAAATAGGCACAACATTTTGATCAGGATAGACAACATCAAAGGAACAAACAACGATACTATACTACACATGCATGCATTAGAATTTATACACTCAATAGGATATTTTTTTTCTATACCAAGTCATTAAATAGTGGCAAGGGGGTTGACCAATTTGGAAAGGGGTGAAATAAATGGGACTGAAGGGGCAATGTGCCAAGAATGTCATGAATATATTAAACAACTTCAAATGGATGGTCTCTGTTACAGTGAACAAGGAGATTGTATTACTTGGGGTGGGAGATTTCACAATCAATCAACTATTGTGGTAGAGTCATATCAGTTTTACATGAAGCAAATGTATGAGTTGCATACCCCATCCTGGTTCCGTAAAATCTGGAAATGACATATCCCCCTCAAAATGATATTGTTTACCTACCTATTATGGAGACATAAAACTCTTACACGGGACGATCTCTTGAGTCGTGGTTTTTCAGGACCTCGATATTGCATTTTCTACAGAAATGATTCAAAATCTTGTACACATATCTTATTTCTATGCCCCATTACAAGACTGGTATGGAGTCATATATCACAAATTTTACAACTCCCAATCAGATAGGCTCATAGCACAACGCATCACATATTGGACTACAAGTGATGTAAAATTTAGGGAAATTCCACTCTACATAATTTGAGAGATTTAGAATGCTTGGAATCACTGATTATTCGAAGGGAAGCCGATCAATATAAACTAGATATGCCACATGATCTTTATTTGGATGTCATTTTTCTCCCAAGATATTGACACACCAAAAGATTTATCCTATTGCGTTCGTCCTCCTGTTCTTTGCCTACCTGTAGGTTTTTTTTATGGAGCAACACGACTTGACATGTGGCTTTAAAAGTTTTTTGTTTTTTTCTGATGTGGCTTTAAAACTATGCATGGCTTTGGGTATGAAATTTCCAATATCTTATTTTGGTTTATTCTACAAAATATATGATATGAACTTTACATAATATATGATATGAACTTTTAAAAACATGCCCAGGAAACTATATTTTTGTATGTAGATAATTTATGGTCAAATTATAAGTATTATCCACAACATAATTATGGATGTTTGATATATATTAAACAATGTAGATCTATCCTTATTTAATATAAATCTAAATTTTTTTCTTCCAAAAAAATTAATAATTTTATGAAAATACATAAAATATTGATATTTCATTTTTTAACTTTTGAATAATTAAAATATTCCTTTAAAATGAAACCAATAACCATTATTAATTTAATAAAGAATAGATAAAATTGAGAAAAATAATCTAAACAACTTAAAAGATAAATAATTATTCCAATTAAAAATTAAAATAAAAACTGGTTATTTTTTAAAAGTAAAGAAAACCCAATAATACATTATATATTCATACCATCTATCTATTTTTTATTGTTTTCATAAATTTTATTTAATTTTTTTGTGAAAATATTTTATTTTAAATTTTATTTAAACTTTAAATCATATAATTTTTATAGTAGAACTTTTCCTTTACTATGAAATATTGTTACATGAGAGAGCATCTCTTTTCCTTTTCTCGCTGCTGTTCCATACTTCATATGAAGGATTAGTAACTACTTGATGGATGATATTTCAGAACTCATAAGTAATGAAAAAACATTTGTTTCCCGTCTCTAAATTTGAGAAGAATGTTTCCACAATCTATAAATTTGGGAAGAACAAAAGTTTCAGGTCGCACAAAAATACACCTTATTTCATTTACAAAACATTAAATTCACATCATGCCTATTTCCAAAACTAAATCATATTGACGCTTAAAAAAATAAAAATAAAAAAATTGAAATTTTGAATTTTTTTTTTTTTAATTTGACAAAAATTAGTTATAACTACAAATTTCAATTACAAACTCTCTACAAAACCTCTACAACTTAAATATCCACTCACTAAGTTTTTTGAAACAGTTAAATAAATTTATATATTCAAAATTTTAGAAAGCACACCCTTAAAATCTAAAAAAAATGTATTTCACCCCATTTAAAACAAAACCTAAACCTAGAATAGTGAGAGAACACCTTTGATACTTTTATAAATAGCCTTAGCCGTTGATATTGTGGTATTTCGTGCGGCTTCTAAAAACCATGTATCTCACCATAATTTGGATAGACAGCAACCCGTTTTCGGAAAAGATCACTAAACCTGTGGTTTTTTCTACAAAAACGGTTACTGATGAAAAAAAATTAAACAATCTTTTAGCTGCAAATTTCATTGTACATTTAAGGCCTAATTGCTGGCAGTACTTACGAATAAAATGTAGATGGTTTTACGATTCACGTTTTCGTGGTTGCAGTGACCGTGTAACATTTGTTAAAATTTGGGCAAAATCAATGGCGTTTGTGTTAATTTAAAGTAATCTAAATAAATTATTGATAGATAAATCTTTTTCCGATTAATTATATCATTTAGATTTAATTGATATTTTGAACTAATTACTGTGATTTATTTTAAAGACAAAATATTTTATAATTTATATTTAAAACAAAATATTTTCCAAATATAACACACCACTATAATCTGCTAGATACACAATAATAAAAAATTACTGTTAAAAAACTACCTTCACCCTTTACCTTTGTAATCCAAAAGTGCAGGCGCCATTTCCAGTGCACAGACGCTGTAAAATCGCAGTGCGACTCTCCTTTGGCAGAAGTAGAATAGAGTAGCCATCACCAGTAGTCATCCATGATGATGCCATGGGTAGAGTGGCGTTCTTACTAGATGTCCCTATTCCTGCCGGCCAAAGGGGAGTTTCACTGCAAATGATCACCACACAAACAAAAACAAATGATGATAATTTGCTACTGCTTCCACTCCTCGTTGATACTGATGAGAGAGATTTTGGGTAATTATGTAGTTTAGCATAAGGGATATCTAGGATGACATTAAAATATAGTTGCTAAATTCGAGTTCTAATTCGGATTTGTTTATAGTTATTAAGTTCGAGTTCTAATTCGGATTTGTTTATAGTTATTAAGTTTGGGTTTGAATAAAGAAATTTTAATGGTAAAAAAATGATAGTTTATAATTTAATTTTTATTTATATAAAATTAATATTTTTTATTTATATTTCTGAATTTATTTTGAATTAAAAATCACATTTTATTTCAAAACTGGTATATCTTTCAAAATTTATATTTAAAATACTTTTTTAATTTAAACACTTATTATGAATAATAAATACAAACACATTTAAAAAATCTATAATAGCATACCAAATAAATAACTCTTTTTAAAATTGCCTCACAAATTCTTCACAATGTAACAGATTCTTTCTTAACCTCCGCTCTTAAGTGGTAGATGGTAAACTTTCCATTTCACTATAATTTTTAAAATTTCCCATTTAATTAAGATTTTTAAACTTTCCAATTTCAAAATAATTTTTAAAAGATTCTTTCATTACATGTTTTCTAAGCTCTTAAGTTGTAAATTGATAAACTTTCCCATTTCACTATGATTTTTCAAATTTCCGATTTAACTTGGATTTTTAAAATTTCCCATTTAGTGATTTATAAACTTGTAAATTTCTTATTTCAAAATTATTTTTAAACTAATTTTTAAAAGATTCTTTCATTACATGTTTTCTAAGCTCTTAAGTTGTAAATTGATAAACTTTCCCATTTCACTATGATTTTTCAAATTTCCGATTTAACTTGGATTTTTAAAATTTCCCATTTAGTGATTTATAAACTTGTAAATTTCTTATTTCAAAATTATTTTTAAACTAGTAAATTTCCCATTTCACACTTCACAGATTCTTCACAATGTAACAGATTCTTTCTTTACATGATTCCTGGGGTCTTAATCGGTAAATTGGTAAACTTTCCTATTTCGCTGTGATTTTTAAAATTTTCTATTTGATTAAAACTTTTAAACTTTCCCATTTCAAAGTAATTTAAAAAAAAACTTTTATTACATGTTTTCTAAGTTTTTAAGTAATAAATTGGTAAACTTTCTCATTTTACTATGACTTTTCAACTTTCTCATGTCGTCAGGATTTTTAAACTTTCCAATTTCAGAACAACTCTTTGCAAATAGATTCCAAATAATTTTTAAACTTGTAAATTTATATTTCAAAATGATTTTTAAACTAATAAATCTCCCATTTCACTATGCTTTTCAATGTTCTTTCCTTATTCTTGGACGTCATACTAGTGCTGCTGATGGTTCTTATTGAATAAACGATCGTACTATGTAACTTTTATCAATTAAACCTGAGAAACGAATCGAATTTGGACGAATAATACGGTATTCGTATCGGATCCACCAATTTTCGTACTTTTTTTGCCAGAGTGGGCCGAATTGGTTAACTATGCATTAAAACATATGCTTTCACAATAAAGGTGGAGATGAAGCAGGTATATCGCACACTGCGATGAATATTCGTTGTTACCTGATTCTTCGGGATATCATGTCTGGTTCTCAGCGTTTCAGTGCATTATGCGATATTTTAGAAGGGCTGCCAAACCCTAGAGTAAGTGCGGTGTATATTTCAAATATATAATATAATCGTGTTTCATGTGACTGAAATTTGGGTGGAGAAGTTATTATTAAACTTTCTCAACTATCTATCTGTTATATTTTCTAATGAAATTATCAGACACCGTGCTCTTAAATTTATTCCAAGGTTACTCCAAATTATATATTTTCTAATGAAATTATCAGACACCGTGCTCTTAAATTTATTCCAAGGTTACTCCAAATTTTGGGAATGAAATTAATTGTTTGACCCCTTTCTTAAACCTTAAATTTCAAAATGAGTATTATATACCTTCACCAATCAACCAACCATCCAGTTAATGGGTCCATTAAAAAGTATATTTTGGTTCGTCTTGTCACACATCTGCAAAAATCTGAGTCTCATAAAGCAGATCTGGAACGGAGGATAATAGAGCAATGCTGTGAAAGCGAAATTGGCAGTAATAATAACCTGTCCTGAGGCTCTCATTTCGTAGTGGGTCTTTCGGGAGAAGGCATTGGTATATTGCTGTAAATGCTGTGGCCAATGACATTAAAGTGTAGTGTCTTTCAACGAGCTCGATGGCGTTTCTACATTCTGTGTGATGGAATCGAACAACTGGCGACAACCATCGGGTACAGAATAAAGAAAAAGCAGCGGATATACCCGCGAGGATTCATTATTCAAAGTAAAAATAATTTAATTCCTCGATAATGAATTTGAGAAGCTAAAACATACGATGGTCTTGAAAGGTCTTAGGTTGAACAAGAGATTGAGTGGTTTCCTGGTTCACGATTGTTCCTGGTTCCAATCTAACAGGTTTAATGTCCACCTCATTACTCGAGACACGAAGATACCTGTCCAATCTAACCGGTTTAAAGTCCACCTAAGGGACACACGAAGATATTTGACTGAATCCTATGGCCTTCATAGGACCAAGAATGTCTAAATCATCTTGAAGAACGTTGGTAGAAAGTCAAAGGGAATATGTTGAAAGGTTGAGAAATAGAAACCTATGGCCTTCATAGGACCAAGAATGTCTAAATCATCTTGAAGAACGTTGGTAGAAAGTCAAAGGGAATATGTTGAAAGGTTGAGAAATAGCTTTTGCATATTACTATCACAACCAATATTGATTAATATAGTTGAAGGTGTAGT